>JAOTQG010122301.1:0-10569 GCA_025631175.1 Iris virginica | reverse complement strand
TACACATATTACACTAAGCCCCCTTGACATAAATGATATACAAACACTAACCCTTTTTATTCCTATTACTTCTAACATAAACGAAATTTAACATTAGGTGTATAAGTAGGAGAAAATACATTCAAGGGTCCTAATGGATTTCTCCACGTACACTTTAGGGGGCTAAATATTTTTAATCCTACTAAAGTTTCATTGTAGAAAATTATTATAATTCAAATGACATTGACTGCTGTCAGCAAGACAAAAGGACAAAATTGGAAATAACATTTATTCAGATACTATTGACATTCATGTATCAAACACTCTTCTATGTTCAGTATACACAATTCGCATTAGTGCTTAATAGATTCAGATCATTCAGAAGTTTAAGTGTTCAGATGTTATCAAACACACCCTTAGCCGTGGCCCAAACTTCACCAACACCCCAAACAACTTGTTCCAAAGGAACTGGTACCCCCACAATGAAGGAACAAGTGGTCATGAGATTCAAAGGCACACTTGCATGTAACACACCAATCTAGAGATATCCCGTGAATGGGTATGTGCACTTGCAAGAGATCCAAGTTACAAAGAACCAAGCTCTAATTTTGCCGAGAACTTTAGGTATCCTAATGACCAAATATCAAAAGAGGATGAGTGAACTGATCAGTCCCAGGACAGGCTTCCAGTTTTTCACTATACTTCTCGTTCTGCAGATTAACTAAAAAAAGCGAAACAATCAAGTGGGACAAAAATGACATACAGGAAAATAACCAGAACCCTCCAAATCCTAAGAACAAGAATCCAAGACCAAGCCATGAAAAAGACAAATATTAGACAGTCAATCAATCAGAATTAGAGTTTTGCAAGTGAAAACTGAAATGAAGGGGAGCGTCTCCCCAGATTAAAAAAATCAGTGATAGTAGCCACGTGGAGTGGCGGAAAAGGATTCATGTAACTGACCCCGAGTGATTGGGATTAAGGCTTTGTTGTTGTTGTTGTTGTATAGTGGCACACATGATAAAAGAATTTAAACCATCAAAATCTCATTAAACATTCCTCCTGGCCAAATCAAAACAAGAGCAGAAAGATCTGCAGAATGTCAAGTATTGAAGCCATCAAGGATCTTCTCTCCCTCTCGATTTGACACATTCTACTTGAACTCTCAAATCAGACGCTCACTTATCAATATTCAAATAGAACACCAAAATCAAGCAGGAATACAGAGAATTTAAGAGAACAAATAGTTAAAGTCCACAACATTCTTTAAACAAAATCTTAGCATCACGAATGATTAGCTCAAATTACCAATAACAGATTAAGACAAAATAATCATGTACAATAAGGAAAAGTAAAATATATTCGTGCGGAAAGTACTCAGGTAATGAGATAACAAAAAGCAGATGTACCTTTAGCCACTTCACACAGAAATTCCGCCCATAATGAGCAGTTCCATGTGCATACTTCCAATTCCCTCCACCAACAGTGCCACCAATTTTAGACGTCATTTTTGCACACCCCTTTTGAAAGAAACAAAAATATTATAAGAAAAAGTCACGCTGCATAAATCACTTCGCAGATAGACAACCTTAGTTACAAGATTCCTTGAAACCTAGCAACTAAAACCCTGTTGATTGCAGGCACAATGATCTCTAACACAACCTATAAATTATTCAACCCACCTGAAAGTGTCGAGTACGATTAACTGAAAAGATCAAAATAACATTTTCCACAGAATCAAAAGCTTCATTTAATTTAGCCTCGTTGCTTCTTTGAGTGGCCCATACTCCTTGCTGTACCGATAATTCCAAATTCTCACGGTTGCAACTTTTGACAATAAAATACCTAATTATACATTCACAAATGATCAGAAACGGTACATTAGCAAGAAAAAGACAATCACGTAAACTGCCGATAGAAGACAGTGTAGTTACAACAGAACAAAATAATAAAAATAAATAAAGATTGAAATCTCGAAAGGTGGAATATAGGTATAAATTCACTAAGAAACATATTCAATGTCCTTAACATCAATGTCTTCTGATAGCTTCATATGCTTCCTTATAACCTGGAGTATTTCTACAGTTTACATATAGCATGACAACTGACACGTGCTACCTCATAATAGATTCTTCAATATCGATTCTGTTCCCAAGCATAACACCGCATAAAATTTATAGGAACTCTTATTTGCTCATAAAACTCTAAGGACTATATAGTAATCTGAAATCTATAATCCCATTCCTTAAACCAACCAAAAAGGTAGGTGTAGGTATAAAGTTCCTATGTCTCTGTGGTCCTATTCTTTAAAGAAACCCCCGTCTACGTAGTCTGAGAGCAGACAATGTTCATTATTGTGATCTCAAACTATTCCAGGGCCATTGTTTTATTTTGCTCAATACCTATAAATATTAAAAAAAGCAAGCTTAATCTTAATTGGCAATAAGGTAAAAGTAGGAATAAGAAAAACTTTGCTCCAACCATTGGTGACGAGATACATGCATTTTTTCCACCACTCAGATTTACCTGGAATGGAATATCTTCTGCAAAACCACAAGCTTTGACAGGTCCCCATACAACATTTATCATGTCCCTAAAACTGCGATGCTGACCAACTTTTTCTACTTTTATGTTTTGATAGAAAAAAGAAACATATTAATAGAAACTGGATAAGTTGAAAGGGGATGAACAAGACATGCATAAGAAGGGGAAACAAAATACAATTGCATAAATCTAGAATGAAAAGACAAGGCTAGGAAGAAACTGAAGCACTCTGATCTGCTGCAACTACGAAATGGGACACCCTGAAATGTACTTTTGGCCGAAATCTAAACGAAGCCATATAAACCACTCTATCCCAGAGAAGAGTCCCAGGAAACTGTTAGGGTGAAAACCAAGTCCTAAAACATTAAGTAAAAACCACTCAACTGAAGATGGACAGGCTAGGCATTCCTGAGAACACCAACAAGCACGCTCCACAAACATTAAGCCACATGGCATTCAAAAGAAAGGTAAGTATGATTCTCAACCTCATTCATGCTCACACAAAATTGCTGGTATGACGGCTTTAAAGGCTGAAAATTCCGCCTACAATCATTAGTGTGGCAAAAGAGTAACAAAGATGGGCCACAAAAACACAAAGTGTGGCAAGGATATACCTTTGAGTTTTGAATAAAGGAGGCAACAGAAGACAAAGTAGGCCCAAAGGAAACTATCAAGAGCTGCCCTCCAATCCCTCACGAAATCTACTATGGACACTCAAGAAGCCCCAAACGTCGAAGCCCAGTAATTAATTTCTACTCCTGAAGGCTGTTTCCAACAAAACCACAAGATAAGAAATATGTCCCAACCCCAAATGCGGAATTCGCAGATTCAAGATGAACGTGACCAGGGGGAGGGAAAGCAACAATTTGTGGTACTTAACAGCATCATCTAAGCAGTTTCAAACATATGTTTGGCTCTTTGCTGCTCAAAGAACCCAAGAATCAAGCAGTACATCAGCTACAGAGAATGAGGTTCTATAGTCTTGCAATTCCTTCTCTAAACATCAATACTTTACAGTCGTTCTTTTTTAACAGTATTCGAAAGTATCTTCACAAAAGTATGTACCTCATAGAACTTTATAATTCTTTTTCAAGAAATACTAGATATGTGGAGAGCTGCGCCAGAAAAAATCCACAACATGTAAGCCTTCTAAAAGAATGATTTATCCACCATGGGTCAGTCATCAACTTATTATCCATCTCAAGAAAAAGTGCTAAGGATGTCTACCCACACTCTACTAGTCACCAACTCAGAACGTCACATATCACAATCAGAAAAGAAATATGATAGCACAATCAGAGCTCCCAAAGAAATTAAGATGGCAAGAATCCAAAGCATTGGCCATTTAGGCTTAGATCAATATGAGGATTTTTAGGAGGTTTTTGGGTTTGGGGGTTTTCCTCTTCTCTTACTTTTTCACTTTAATCATTATAAAATTCACCTAAGAACGCACTTCTCAATCGGAGACTCCGTACTTGCAAAGGATTTCAACATTCATCACGAACTACCTTAGCACATATTTGGCTGTAATGAACCGTAACATCCTTAACCCAATTGCTCAACATTTATCAGACCTGCCACTTGTAACAATTTTAAAGTTGTAACATGGCACTACTTCAACCTTTTTAAATGATAGCGCGGGGCACCACATCAAACATCTTTATGATAATCACTGGTCAGCAAGAGTAAAACCACCAAACTTCAATAACAATTTACCACTCGTATCATAAAACCAGTCTAGCATCTCCCCTCCAATGTGCTGCTCTACGCATCAAGACTATAACCTCTTATGTCTCCATTAATAAGAGCGCTGCATTTCTTCCAGATACTTATACTTAAAGAGGAACGTGCCGGAGGAAAACATTAGAAATGATAGTGAAACAGAATTTATGGCATATAAACAAGTCAAAGTGTCAATAGTGCTTATTGCACTACAGCAAGCGCATTAATGACACGGAATGCATCTTTTGATGCTATTTTACGAGTTGCACGCTCTGCTATCCCACCTTGGCCGGCAGGGGGAAATAGGTACCCTGGTAGGTACGAGTTGCACACTCTGCTATGGTTACTGATTGCCCAATCTCAGACAAGCCATCACAAGCTTATTGTTGGAACAGAGAAACCTTTCCAAAATCAAGCCTGCTTAATGCAATGCAGAACCCGAACAGAAAGCTGCATTCAGGTCCAACTTTAGCTTTGTCCAAACAGTCTCCGAAGGTCTAATCTGGTATAAACCTTAAAGGCGCAGGCCATAAACTCAGGACAGGATGCCTATAAGGACAGCAGAACTGAGGGGTAAGGCCCACTGTATTCACAAAATTATCGTCCCAGATGAGCATATATAGCATTATCTTACTTTACTAACCCAGTATGAGAAGACCTTGGACATTGCGCACAAAGAGAAAAGCCTATAAACTGGGAGTGGGGGCATTCTCATGGGGTTCAACGTGAACATATGGAACAGGTGCTTATAAGAAGACTTCCAGCAGATCCCATTCATGGTCATATCACCCATAGTGGCAAGGAATTTCAGTGACTTCTGTGGTATGTTTAAAACAACAACAACAACAAAGCCTTAATCCCAATCACTTGGGGTCAGCTACATGAATCCTTTTCCGCCATTCCACACTTCTGTGGTATGTTAACAACATTTAAAGGGGGCTTGATTGATTAAGTTGTATCTTCAGAGAGACAAAGACTCCATTCTGTCAACGGAGGCTTTCTCCTCGCGACATAACTTTTGGAGGACACTAATCAGTGCCTTCCCCCCCCCCCCATACACACACACCATTTGTTTCAGAAAACAAATATGGAAATTTTCTGCACTCGTAGCATGTATATGCACATTGATGAACGTTCTCAATGCACTGGAAGTCTTTCAAATGCAGAATCATTTCATCAACTGTTTCCTAGTAAGTGCCCAAACGGAACTTGTTTCCAGGATCCAAAAGTGTTTCTCTTCTCAACTTTATTCCCAAGTCCTCATTAGTTTTATTATCAAGTCAACATTAGGTGACTCATCATTCCATTGGAAATTAAGGTTGGAGAATTTTACTTCAATTTCAAATTCTATAATTTCTTCTCCACTTCATTATTGCCTAATAAAGTGCTCAGAACAAGCAATCAAGTACAAATAAAGACCTGATCGTGAAAGCATGCGTGCCTAAAAAATCCAAACTAGTTGCAACTAATGAGGAATCTTATTTCACTTTTTCCTGAAGTTTTCTTATAATTATTTAACCTCAATCTCGAACTATTAAAGTTTAACTCTTACTACTCTGTCCACGTTGTTATATCTTTCCTTTTTTCTCTCTTTTTGTTGCTCAGGGGGTGAGATTAGGTAGTTGGAGCGTAAGTTGAAGAGGAAGCGCGTGCAAGTTCATGAATGAAGCATATATACCAATACAAACTTTTCCATGATACACAATTCCTTTTCACAGTCTAAGAAACTATTGTCTAATGGGTGTATAAGTGAAAATATATCCAATGTTTGTTCTTACAAAAAAAGTTGAGGTCAACTTTTCATTCAATAAGCAGGAGTGTACTAGTGAATCCATCTAGGGACAGGTCACTATAAACTTCAAACGAACCCAAAACAGACCTCAAATAAATAGACCATCGGTCCAGTAAAAATCTATTTCACCTTATATATATGACTTAATCAGTTTCCCTTCTTATTTGTTTCTGTACCTTACATATATATATATATATATATACGTGTAGTTGTCAAAATCTTATGACATGATACGATACAGGATATGAGGTCTACCAATATGTATCGCTGCTCGAGTCGATATGGTATAGAAACACATGTATTGACCGATTCGCGATACGTATCATACTATATATCATACTACATATCATACGATACACCGATATACCCGATACATATCGATACATAAATCTCAGTTTCGGGTAAAATTTGTCAGACCCAAATTTAATGAAAATAATTGAATTACTATTTCTATTTCCCGAAGAACTTTGAATTTCAGTCGATCCTACGAAATTCTTCATTTCGCTTGTGGTGCCTATGGTTCATGCCAAGAAGGGCAATTGTCTTACTTTAGACGATGTCTGATGTGAATAAGAGTGTTTTACATCAAAATCGAGTCATGCATAGAATTTCTACTCATTTTAGATATTAGTTATAATTTAAAATGTGTTTTGTATATTACGATACGAAGCACGATATCATTTTTTGGGTCACCGATACGATGCATTATTTGACAACTATGAGCATGACTAACTATCTCATTACCACCAAGGGCAATCCCATTAACTTTTGTCTTTCATAGACCAGAAACAATATAACAAATGTCCATTGCACGACGAAGCTCCAATCCGTTGCTTACCTGAAGGGTCCAACGTAAAGTAAACAGCAGCAGTTCTGTTATATCCATCCATGTCATAACTGAACAGAACCTAACAACTGATACTTCAACTAATATAACACCCAACAAATAATATCATGTACTCAAATAAAAGACCATCCTTAGACTTGAAACAGATTTAACTTTTTTCCAACTACTAGCGGTTGGCTCCTACCTGCATCAGTTTTCTCATACAGGTGTGCGCAAATCAAGATTGCTGCACACCACAAACAACATATCTTCCATGTATTACCACCTAGAGGTTTCTCTTTCCCTAGCTCTAGCATCCAGAGATTAGAAAGAAAAAAAATAAATAATTACACATCACTCTCCCAAGCAGAGGCCCTTAGTGGTGTTTTTTGTATGAATCCATACCATCTTAAGCAATCTCCTCTCATCAATCTATACATTCTGGTTCCACGTACCTCGAGTAAATTTGGTCAAGTAGCACTCATATATACTTGCCTATCTACTTCACAGACGCATATCTAATAGGTATACTCCTGACAGACTCCACTCCACAACAATTATTTCATTTCTGATAATTTCCAAACAGTAAAAAAAAAATTACAGAAATAAAAGATGAATTGATTGAAAAGGTAAATTTGTTAGAAGCTTGAGAAATTGCAAAAAGAAAAAGACAAAAACATCAAGCTAAAAAGAAAGGAACGGAGAAAACTAAGAAGGAAAAGCCCCCTGGCCTAAGCCCAAAAAGTAGCTATGTGTAGACCACTCTCTCCCAAAGCAGAGACCATGGAAACTTCTTACACCTAAATATTCTTGCTTTCCTCTTGGCGCATATCCCATAAGACGGCCAAACCCCTACACTGCCAGAGCAACACAACGTCATTGTTCCCATCAAATGCTTCTACTCAAACTACAGAAATTAAGAGATTTAGCTCTGGTTAACCCAATATTCACCAACCGCTGGACATTAGCTATTCCAAATAGTAGAGCAATTCCTATGATATATAAGTGATCATGAGGCTAACAAGAACGCTGGAACATCGTGCATGAGTCTGGCAAAATCCGTTTAAAGGATCCAAAAGCTTTCGGCTAATCATCGGTGTGAGTTTATTAAGAGCCAAATCCAAGAAAGGCTCTGACTTTAAAAGGAACTTTGGCTTTTCAAATGCCAGAAGAGAGTGAAAAAGGTACAAGATTGTTCGAACAAACCAATTGTGGAAGAAAAGACAAACAAAACATAGCTCAGAACCCTCTAAAGGCCACAGTTGAGAACTATTATTTATAGACACGGACGCAATGTAGACTCAACATAGACAAGTTGTCTCAGGCAAATGTCGATGCTTAATAGCAGGCATAATTACAGTATTAACCCTATCAATACTCCTTCCCTAAGAGAGCTAACTTGTCCTCAAGTTGGAAAGAAGGAAAATTGTCTTGTCTTGTATCTTGGCTGCAAGCTCCCAAGTGTTGTCCGAAGAAGGTAACTTATCCCATTGAATCTGCTACTTCTTGTTCCTCATCTTCCTCATCCTCTCCAAGTATAAGCATCCTGAACAGTTTGTTTTTACACTTGTGTTCCCTATTGTAAGGTTCATCACAATGAAAACATAAACCCTTCTCTCTTTTTTCCCTCATTTCAACACCTGTTAAGTGCTTAAATTCCCCCCCTCTGTTTCCGGAACTCTCTTCGATGCTACCAGTCCCATATCCATTCACCACGCTTCCTATTCCTGAATTCTCAGCCTTTTTATCAACAATAGACTTAGATTCTATAGTTACACTTTTACTATAAGGAGTACTTTTGAAAAGGCCACTAGATTTACTATATGAAACACTACTCTCCTTATTCAGAATTAAAATTTTTTGTGCAATCATAATTGATTTCTGAATAACTTCTGTAAGAGTGCGAAGATCATATAATCTCACCTTAACCTTTATCTCTTCTTTTAAGCCATCCAAGAAAATGCCTTTAGCAAAGTCTTGATCAATCTCCGGCAAGGCTCCAACGAACTTCTCAAAATCTTAACAATATTCATCGACAGTCCCTGTTTGCTTCAACGACAATAACAACTCGAAGGGATTCTGTATCGTCGACGGTTGAAACCGCCTTATCACTGCTAACTTGAACCCCTCCCACGTAGGATCCAGATTGCATCTTTTCCACCACTAAAACCAACTGAGGGCCGGACCTTCTAATGCTACCAATATTGCTTGCATCCTCTCTTCATCGGTGACGCCTTTCAACACAAAATACCTCTCCAAACGATGCGTCGTCTCCCGCAAAAATCGGAATCTCTAACTTTCGCCATTTATCGCGTGGTATGTCTTTGGGTGGCCCTCGCACCCAACTAGTTTCCCCTTCATCACTGTTAGGGAATTCTCCTCGATGAATCCCTAATTTCGCAGCGATCACTGCAAGAAGATCCTCCATCTTCTTGGTGCTCACTTCGTTCAATTCCAAACAAGTGCGCAACTCCTTGCGCTCCTGTTCCCAATCATCGGAATATCTCACCGTGCTCCTTGTCTTCATACGCAGCACAAGAATCGCGTGGGATTTTCAGCCATCAGTATCGGTGCTTCTAATACCAGTGATAGAACTACTACAGAGAATTAGGAAGAAGAACACAAATAGAGGAATAACTAGTATTGATTGAAACACAAATTACAAACTGGAGAAGATCGAATGATCTGTTCCTGATTCCCAATGAATCAGTTTTACCGAACCATAACTTCCCAAAAACTACCTAATGAGACTACAATGTCTCTTATTTATAGAAAAGGCTAAATGGTGCATTTATAGAAAAGATTAACTTTGCAGTTATACAAAAGATTAAGTGCTCACATGCAAGAGCTTAATTGCTCACATGCAAGAGCTTAACTGCTCACATGCAAGAGCTTAACTGCACATATGCATTTATAAAAAAATGCCAACAATTAGTTATCCTTATCTCTTCTAAACTAACGCCTACATACACCTGCTTAATAGCAGGCATAATTACAGTATTAACCCTATCAGCACTTCTCCCATGAGGACTTACTACTACTCTCACCCCTCACACTCGTGGGTACACGAGTCGAACCCCAATGTTTTCCAACACTTTCTCCGGATCCGGATCATCAGAATCATTTTCGAGTGATTTTATGCCTATAACTTCCCCCACTGGCCCATCTTCTAACGGAATATAATTTTTCGGCCCTTGCTCAGTGCTCACCGGAGTTGGTAAGAGACCCCTAGCTAAATTCTCACTACCAGTATTAGTCCTGAAGTATCACCTTAACTACAAGTAATTAATAATTATCCATCTCTACCAAGATACATACCCAACCAATCTTCCAAAAGTCATTTGACCTTAGCAATTAACATCTTTTGATTAATAACGGGGCGAGAACCTCAAGGCCGAAGCATCCACCGGTCACTATGCTGGCACAAATTCCTAGCAAAACAACAGTAGATGCGAGAAAGTAACCAAGGGAATCACCCTCTATCCATTCTATACCAAAATAACTAGCTCCTCTTCATAAGTTTTGGTAGGCTTTAGCTGACTCGTAGTTTCCTCTCAATTTCAGCGGCAAACGTTTCCAAATTTAAGATTTTATCAAGCAACCACTAATTTTTATCAATTCAAGGCTATCTTTCTAATCTGAAGTGGTATGAAAATCCTAATTAATATGAATGTGTGTTTTTTTTTTTTTTTTGGGGGGGGGGGGG
>JAOTQG010122279.1:0-10574 GCA_025631175.1 Iris virginica | reverse complement strand
AAATGCAACGTGGATGCAGCTTTATTTGCACAGTTTGGAAGTATGGGTGTTGGGGGAGTTGTGAGGGACGAACATGGCGAAGTGATCTCAGCATTTACAACCCATATCCCAGGCAGAGACCCAACAATAGCCGAGGTCATTGGGTTAAGAGAAGTTTTGAGTTGGTTGAAGGAACATAATCTAGGGGGTTTAGAGGTGGAGATGGATTCCCAAGTGGTGGTAAATGCGGTTTACTCAAGATCTTTGGATATCTCCCCATTGGGCTCAGTGATAGAAGATTATAAGTATTTGTTGAAAGAGGTGAATGTAACCTCATTAGCGTTCATTAGTCGGTTAGCGAATATGGCGACTCATTGCTTAGCAAGGGTGGCATATTCAAAGTCTGATCGTTGTGTTTGGTACGACAGTATTCCTATTCTCATCTCTGATGTAATTTGCAAAGATCGTAATGAATAATATTCCCCTTTTAGTGTAAAAATATATATATATAATATGTTTACTCGATTTGACTAGTAATACTCGACTTCAGTTCGTAAAGTTTGATTTAAAATTTTATAAAAGTTCGAATATACTTACAAAACTCGATTAGCTTATATGCTACTCAATTGGATTTGTGTACTATTCGATTCAGACGATTATTTAACTATTTAAATCGAACTTGATAAAACACGCTCATTTACGATCTTCTATATAGTATCAAGACTGAAATGAGAAAAAATTGTCAAGGACTTATGTAGCAGATTTTTACTTTAAGGGATGAAAGTGTTATATGATAAAAGGGTAATTTGTGCCGCCCCTTGTGATTTGATCAAATTTTGTTGTCCTCCTTCCATCGATTTGGCCATTATAAGCTAGAGCGAATTTAGGTAGAGTCGACGATCTCTTCAATGTAGTAGTCTTTGACGGAAAAAATGGAGACTTTCACCCCTTGATTGTCTTCTCCGTCGAGTTCCGCCACCCTTGTTATAATTTAATTTTTAATTTAATTTTTCTCAATCAAAGAAGTCAGTTTGTGTATAACTTATTATGACATTTGCCCTCATTTATAATTTTTGTGGATCCGATCTATCTGTCTGCTTGTCCAATCAGAAATCAATTTTTCGGGAACACTGACCCTGAATTCCTATTTAATAAATCCTGGCTTCGCCCCTGATTATACGGAACCTACCCCTATGTCCATTAATTTCTTTCACTAATTTAATTAATTTTTATGTAAATATAATAAGAACAAAAAAAACTTTAAAGATATTAATATAGTAAAATGTATAATTGATCACAATTATTTCAAAAATATTCCTTTACTAAAATTAAAAATTAATGAATAATCATACTCAAAATAAAAAATTAAAAAAGACTCATTTAAAAGTCGATGTAGTATAATTATATAATTAATTATGTTGTAGTATATATATATATATATATATATGAAGTTAATTCTTCTTATTAAAGTAACTTATAATTTTATAAGTTGTGATGTTTTATAAATTTTCAGTTTTAAGAGTATAAAGTAGAATATATATATATTTTATATATAATATATTTATTATATAAAAACTAATATTATTAAGTTAACAAAAAAAATATTTGTAGTTCAAAACTAAAAATATATATAGTTTAATTAAGTGATCAAAAACAAAAAAATATATAGTTATAGCGCAAAACTAAAAGTGCAAATATAAAATATTTATAGTTTAAGAACTTAAAAAAATATAAAAATAATATAAATTACAAGTTACTTTTGTAAGATGGATTGACTTAATATATATATATATGCTATGATATATAATTAATTATAGAATTATATTATACCCATTTTCCCAAATAATTCATTTTTTTAAATTTTATGTCGGATTATATATTAATTTTAATTTAAATATACCTGTATATTTAAAATAATACTGATCAATTGTATTAAAGTTTGATAAATTTTACTATATTACTATCTTTAAATTATTTGTTTTGTCATATTTTAGTTATATATATTTTTTAAATTAATTGAATCTGTGAAAAAAATGAAAAAGGGTACGCCTGTATAATTGCGAAAGCTGAAGGGGAATCACGAAATTTGGCAAACCTACAAGGACGCAGCGCAAATTACCCTATGATAAAATCTTGTGGGTGAAATTCTTTTTTTCCCCAGAGTTACTAGCGGTTCATAATCGCAACAAATGGGTTAATCATGCAAACGCAGGCCTAATATAATCCCCGCCTTATCCTACGCACCCCATAAAACCCCTCAGCGCATCATAGTCCAACAGCACACCACCTTTATTGTCCGACGGCGTCATACGTGTCCCACTAAGCATCCGCCACATCATCATCCCGTCCTGTTCTTCCAACCTGCCTTTATCGCCACCACCCTCTCATCCTTCTTCCAACCAATCCCACTCCCTCCATTCCCCCTTACCCTTTTCTCTCTCTAGGGTTTCTCCCTTAATGTTGTATTATCATCTCCGTACCACCACAGCAAATTGAGCCAGCGCAACACCATGGGTTCACTACCCGACCCCGGCGGCGAGTCAGCTCAGCCGCCGCCGACCAGCTTCGACGAGTTCCAGAAACAAACCTCTCTAATGACGAGCTGCACTCTCCTCTGGAAAGAGCTCTCCGACCACTTCACATCTCTCGAACAAGACCTCTTGAAGAAATCCGAAGCTCTCAACAAGAAGATGGAGACGCTGGATTCCCAAACCACCGCCACTCTCCAAACCCTAACCAAGCGCGAAACCACAATCGATGGCTCCGTCTCCCTCGCTCTCCGAAAACTCGAAACGTCGCTTAAAGCAGTTGCGGAAAGTGACGACGTTCCAGAAGTAGACGACTCGGAGGGGTTAATTCTGAAGTTGAAGTCGTTTTGCCTGAAAATGGACTCGCTAGGGTTTTGGAGGTTCGTGACGGTGAAGAAGAAAGAGATGGATGATATGAGGGCGCTGATACCTGTCGCTTTGGCGGAGTGTGTGGATCCGGCTAGGTTCGTTCTCGAGGCGATTTCCGAGGTGTTTCCGGTGGATAAACGGGCCGAGAGCGTGAACGATTTGGGGTGGGCTTGTGTGTTGTTGTTGGAGAGCTTGATTCCGGTGGTGGTGGACCCGATTATGGGGAATTGCAGGTTGCTGGTGACGCCTAGTGTGAAGAAGTGCGCTAAGGATATTGCGGAGACGTGGAAGGAGAGTTTGGATCAACGGGGTGGGATCGAGAATGTTAAGACCCCAGATGTGCATACGTTCTTGCAGCATTTGGTTACTTTCGGGATTGTGAAGAATGAGGATTTTGATTTCTATAGGAAGCTTGTAGTTGGGTCTGCTTGGCGGAAGCAGATGCCTAAGCTCGCTGTTTCGCTTGGATTGGGTGATAAAATGCCTGGTAAGTCTCAGAATTTTTGTTAGTTATTTGCTGTAACTGTCATAACTGATTTGTTTACTAGCTTTTAAGACTGCTTTTATACTTTATACATCATGTTTGAGCAAATGATAGACTTTGAGGGGTATATGAAGTATACTTTGCAAATTTAACTTACATTGTGTTTTTGGTGATAGCAGTGGAGAAAAGAGTTTGTGTGGGTGGTGGGGGGAGGGGTTTGTATTAGTTTTCTAGTATATTTTGTTTATCGGGAAGTACAAAGGTAGTAGGATGGACTTCTTTGTAATCTGTATTTACTAATCACTACATTTGGAAAGAGATTGTAGGGAATTGTCCGTCATATTTTTTAGGAAGACCGTTGAAGATTTCTCATTTAGGTTGTTAGTTTATGGATCTGAACTTTTATGTTGTAATATCACACCCTTGGTAGGGAGCTCTCTTATTAGCTCCATGAACGTTAATTTAGTATGGACAAAAAACTGACGCCTCAGATCATAGTATAACTACTGCGCTTGATGTATCATTTTGCATATTGAAATGGCTCTCTTTTACTTACGCGGCACGCCGCACGTGGCACTCCATTTTGAGCTTTGTGTTGTTTGCAATATTTGTACTGTAATTCTCCTTGCCATACATGTGATGTACTGCTCACACTGAGACAATTATGAACGATCCCTATTTTCTATGGTACATCATATCCATATACTTATTTGGTTGTGAGCCTTGTGACTAGTGAAGCATCGATACATGTAAGGAAGCTATTAATTATATTTTCATCTCATTATTAAAGCTACAATGAAAGTAATAATACATATTTTCTAAAAGTATAGGATGCTAATAAGTAGTCTTGTATTGCATCATTTATCACGTTTCATATTTAAAAAGAAGAAATCAGACAGTGAGAATAATTTGGTTAAAGAGTCTCTAACTGTGCTCTAGTGGCATTAGATTTCAATATCTTTGTATTGCATGCAATCATTTCAGCTTGCTAACAATTTTGGCCAAAGAGTTCCATTCCAACTCTTTTTTAGTGTGAATGTTCTTGCAGACAGACCTTTTTTCCTATGTGAGAAATATATTTGTAGTAGGATCTATAACATTGTTACTAACACTTACAAGTGGAAATATATTTTTAGTAGGATCTATGATATTGTTACTCTTTTTTAGTGTGAATGTTCTTGCAGACAGACCTTTTTTCCTATGATGGTATATAATTATAGATCAGAGGCACTATTGTGACATTCTTCTAGTTCTTGTTTTTATTTTCGGGGTTAAATTATGATCTAGGTTCTTGTTACAAACCAAGGAGCTCTAGCTTCACTGGTAATATTGATAAGGATTAGGGACCAGGGGTTAGGTTCACGTCCCCTTCAACCTTCTGAATAATAAAACGCTCTTGATATAGCTCTCAAAGTAGTTGCTTGGATATAATAACTCAACTTCATGAGAGTTGAAGAAAAGATTTAGGATTAGAATTTCTAGAGCAATTGGCATGTAGTCTTGTCTTCTGAGTTGTGCGAACGCCTGAAGCGTTTGGTGTGTTATTGAGGCCGTTTGTTAGTCTGAGAAGGCTCTTGTTAAGTTATAAGTATATAAAGGCTGGCCTGGTGCACAATCTATGGTTTAGGGAGGTAATATACTAGCAGGCTTAACTCCATTTTTGAGCGATTGATTAGAGGACTCTGAACCTGCGCCACAAAGCGTTGGTCTACAAGGGCACTTGCAATTGCGCAAAAGCTGGCACTTTTGAAGGTTTTTCTTTTGTTTCTGATTTCTTGGACCTTATTTACAGGTTTTATTTCGTTGGAAATGTGTCCCGAAATGTGCACAGGATTCTTTCTATCTTGATAGAGTTTAGAGGTGCACTCTTATATTGACTCTTCATTATGTTACCTTCAATGCCCACCTTTGCTGGTTGTATAGTAAACTTGAATGGATACGTTTCTTCTTCTCCTCCTCCTCCTCCTCTTCTCTTAAAGTTTGGTTGGGTGTGTGTGGGGGCCTGATCCCATTTGGGTTTATGTTCAAGCAACGATGATGCATATTTTGTCCTAGGGGGTTGGCTAAAGTCTCTACAGATGAACAAGACACGGTGTGTGCTTGTGTGTTTGGCTGTCAATCTTGAATGGGTTACTTCTCACTCTTACTTTTACTATGTGTTATTCCATTACCTGTGGTGAGCCTCATCTTTAGTCCAGAAAAGGAAAGAAATGTGTGCCAAGCGGAGATATTATCACAATTTAACTCTCAGTGAAACTTTGATGACAGAAGCATTTTAAATCCCTAAATTTACGTTTGTACATTCCAATAATCAAGAGTTAGGTGGTACTTACACCTATAAATTCATCTAAAATAAAGTGAAAAAGATGAACAATTTGTCCACATTTGCAAGTGTGTAAATAGAAGTATGATGATCTTCCTATGTACATGTAACATGGCTGTTCTATGTGAGCTCTGATTTTATTTTTAATTTGGACATTTACCATTTGAAATTTCTTTTCTCGAATTTCTGTAAGTAGAGTAACAAATTGATTCTTTTTCCTGAAGTAATTAGGTTGTTCTGCTCTTTCCAGAAGTTGAAGCCCCATCTAGGGTAAACTACTTATCACTCATGGAATTGGTGTTTCATGCTTCTCTATTTTGCAGATATGATTGAAGAGTTGATCAGCAGAGGACAGCAGGTAGATGCTGTGCATTTTACTCATGAAGTTGGCCTCGTGGACAGATTTCCTCCCGTGCCTTTGCTCAAAGCTTTTTTGAAGGACGCGAAAAAGGTTGCAACTTCTATTCTGGAAGATCCAAATAATTCTGGCCGTGCTGCGGTAATTTTTCTTGTTCTTCATGCTGAACATCCAATCTTTTCTTTTGGTATTCTATATGGATCCGTACACATGCGCATGTTCTGTTCTCGTCCTGTCTCATTTATTGTGTAGCGCTTCAGGTATCCTTTGTGATGGTGCACTCCTTGAGAAGCACATCCAGGTTTTTTTTGTGGGATATAAAAGTTAGTTTGACTGCTTTGTCTATCTGATTTTTGGACCATGATCAAAATTATGGAATTGTGCTTGAACAGTAAGTTTTCTTAAAAAGATAATGTACATGACCTCTAATATCATGTCCGGAGTCTCCAAATCAACTCAGTTCTTTGGTGTAATGACGCGTAAGCTGCTGCTTATTGGTAGATGACCTCCTAGTGACCTGCATTTTCAATCATCTACTAACACTTTACTAGTTTTGCTCTCATTTCTTTTCTCTTGTTGGTTGGTACTTTTGCAGCACCTAGCTGCACGCAAGGAGCAGTCAGCACTTCGAGCGGTCATCAAGTGCATTGAAGAATATAAACTCGAGGCTGAATTCCCTCCTGAGAATCTGAAGAAGCGCCTTGAACAGCTGGAGAAGGTCAAGAGTGAAAAGAAAAGGCCGGCTGCAGCAGTCCCAGCTAATAAGCGAACGCGAGCAAGCAATGTGGGTCCCATGCCTCCTGCCAAGGCAGGTCGCATAACAAATGCATATGTGTCATCTTTCCCAGCACCACCAACATTCGTCAGATCTCCATCGCACACTCAGTACCCTGCTGCGGTAACAGCATATCCAGTCCCGCCCCCTATGTATGGCCATGGAAGCAGAAGCCCACCCACCAACCCTTATGCCACTTACTCACCAGAAGCTGCACCTCTCTCTCCCCCCCTTGGGTCATATCCAGGTACTCCGATCAACTATCCAGTTTATGGAGGCTATGGGAATGGAATGGCACCTGCTTATCAGCAAGCTTACTACCGATAGACAGACATGAATGACTACTGGTCTTGGAAAATGATGACACTGATATCATGACCCCTCTCTAATATTAAAAAAAAGAGATGCTCTTTCTAAAAATGGTTTGTAATCACTAACCTTTTAATGGTAGCTGATATGTGTGCTTATCCTTATTCTGACCTTGTCCTATTTCTTGCTTTTGTCAAGAGTAGGTTGTATTCCTAATGTTAATTAAACTTGTAGTAGTACTAGTCTCTAATGTGAAAAAAAGTAGTTTATTATAACATATGGTGTTTAGGAGAAGGCTCATCATACTGCGCCATTATTTGTTTGTCTGCGTTGGGCAAAAGCTGTTTTTGCTTTGATTTCCTGAGAGGGTTTAAATGAAAAAGAAAGATGCCCAGCTGCATCACATTTAACAATTGTGAAATAAACTTTCAAGTTTCCTATATTCTCCTTCCGAGTTCTTTATGCTCTCTTCTTCATGTTCCCTAAATTCCTTGCTATTACAGGTCTTGTGCTGATCTGACATACGCCCCCTTGAATCAAGCTAGATATTCACAGCATTTTCTTCTGTGTACCAATGTTCTTTCCTCTTTCGCAGAGGCTAGGTTGTTGAAAAGATGGTACACCCTTTTTCACTTATATTGGTCAACTTTCTATTTTTGTCCGTCTTAAAATTTTTGGTCATTTTAATTTTAAATAGATATTTATTGCTTTACTTTCTTATTATACCCCTAATAATACAATATATTAGCCATACCCGCATGAACTGTCATGAACTTCTTAAATAAAAATTAGACAAAAATATCTTAATTGATGTTAAAGTTATGCCCTCCCAAAATAAAAAAAGTTTATTCAAAAATTTTCAATTGAGTATTTACAAAAAAGGAATTGTAGTTAAGATTTAATCACTATAATAATTAATAAATTATTGATGAAAAATACTTTTACATATTATTCATAAGAACAGTAACAAAGTTTATTAAAATTAGATAAAAATGAACCTTGATTTTAGAATCGGAGAATAAATAAATAAGATGTTAATCATTAATTTTAATATTTAACCTTTTAAGTAACTTAAATAATATAATTAAAAATTTATTGAGATATTATATATTAATTTAATAAATTCATTAGCAGGTAAAACTCATTTAGATTTTTTTCTCATACAATATTACTCTCATATTTTTTTTTACTAATTAAGGTAATTGATTTTAGAACTATAAATTGATATTTTTATAACTAAACTGATTTTTCTTTCATAATCCTTCTTATTTTGATTTATTTTTTTATCAGTAACATTCAAATAGTAATAAATGCATCATCAGTCCTAATAGAAAATACTAATGTTTTAATAACCAAATTCATATTAAGAGTCTTCCTCCATTCTTTATCTCTATTTTTTTTTTTCTAATAGCATCAAATTTTAATAAATACATTCTTACTCCTAATTTATTAACAACTAAATTAAATTAATTTTGCTCATTTGATGTAGCCTATATTGGCCATTAATTAAACCTTTAATAGTTCATACCATTACTTTAATACAAACCATAGTAATCTTAATTTTTGGGTCAAATGACTCAAATTCATACCAAAAGTCTCATATCTATTCTCTCTTCATCCGTTTTAGCATAGATCTTTATTACATGCGCCGTAACACCCAATTAATAAATACAACTTAATTTTTCTTCCACATTAACATATAATGATTACTAATTTCTCTTCAATATAGTTACATAAAATAGAAAAACAAGTTTTTTTTTTTTTTTTTTTTTATTATGGTCATGACTTGTGACAGTCTCATCAATAAGATTAAAAAAAAAATTGTTACTTTTTTTTTTATTAAAGTCATTTTATTGACCTTCCCTTTTCATCATATTTGCGAGAGGGAAGTATGTTTGCAATTTTTGTAATATTTTTATTGAATTTATAAATTGTTTAAAATAGTGACTTAAAATTAAAAAAAAATCAAAACTAAATGATTTAAATAAAGAGGAATTTAGAGCTTTATTATGAGCAATTATCGAAGACCAAATCAAGAAAAGAAATGAAATAATGACACATACCCAAATTCAGAACAAAAGTCAATAATAAACTATGCCAAACAGTTTTAATTTCAAATCCTAATAATAATTAAAATTTTGATTTAAACATAAACAACAATAAAAGTATCATAAGTCAAAAACACAACTGAAAATACCAAAATCAATATTGCATTTGGAGTCAAACCTAAATAGCAAACTTAATAAGTATCTAGCTAATAGCAAACATGATTCACCAACCAAAAAATTATCCACATATTCAGTTAAAATACACACAAAATAAAATACCACAATAAATAATTAGAGTAATCCAAATTAATGAAATCATCTAAATCAACTATTACAACTAAACAATAAAAATAATTTCATAAATTATTGAAAAAATGAATTAATATCAAACAGCGATCAATAGCAAAGGTTTAAAATAATATCAACCTTTACATGCAAATCAAAATTGAAAGAAATAAAATCTTTACCATTAAAAAAAATTAATATTGAATAAAAAATGATATCTCAACAAAAAGGATTAGAATATATAACCATATTCAAGCCAATCAAAATTGAAATAGTTTGAAAAATATAATAAAAGACATTACACAAAATTTAAATATTTCAGCAAAATTTAAAGTGAAAATCAAACCAAAATCAAAACAGAACTCAAATCCAATAATGAACGGCTGAAATTAAGAATGAAAATCTTACTCAAAAGCAAATCAAAAATAAAATAAATTTTGTAAACTAAAAAAAAAAAGATATAGAATGAAAGTTGTATGTAACTACGATAAAGATATTAAAATATAGTGTGTTAAAAGGAAAGCGATGAATCAAAATGAAATGAAAGAAAGATGAGAATAAAAGAGAGTGAAGGAAGTCATTATAATCTTTAAAAAAATATATGATCTAAATAAAAGTTAAATAAAAATATAAAAATTGAATATAATAATCATATTCAATAGTAAATCAATATTGAAATTAAATATTCAACATTTACAAACCGGTAGTTTCACCAAAAATTAAAATCAAATTCAAACTAAAAACCAAAACCAAAAGTAATTTCAAGGAAAAAAAGCAGTTAATCATATTTTTTACTTCATTCAAATGACTTTAAAGAGAGCAAAAGTAATTTTTATTTTTTTTGGTTGAAGAAATTAGAGAATGAATGTTAGATATTACTTGAACTAATGAATCATCTAGTAGTAAAAGAATAAAAATTCATACCTGAAAGTTAAAAGAATTAAGGAGTGAGCATGGCTTAATCATGCTTATCATCAATTTCTACTACTCATTTTTGAGGGAGAGCATAGATGAGTAATATAAAAAGACCTCTTTCTTCTTAAGTGAATTAAAAATGTACAATCTTTTCATCTTCTCTTTCTATTAGATTAAAGTATTAGTTTAATTAAATTAGTT
>JAOTQG010122268.1:0-10574 GCA_025631175.1 Iris virginica | reverse complement strand
GGGTTGTTGGGTTTCCTACGTTGTTTGGCTTGATGTGGCTAATTTTGTGGCTCTTCTTGTGTTTCATCTCCAATTGCTCCTTCCAGTGCCTTTTGTGGGGCTCCTGCTGCATATCACTTGTTTTAAGGAGCTCCTACTTTTTCTTTTATTGTCCATACTCCATAGGCAGAGAGGGTTTGTGAGCAGCTCCTCAGGCTTTGGCATTTGTACCTTTGGTGATTTGGTTGGGTAGTCTCCCCCCCTCTCTCATTTCAGTTTTGGGTTATTACTCGGCTTGGGCTATTACTCTCTTATAGTACCTTCGGCCAACAGGAATGTTTCACGCCTAGTGGAGGTATGATACGGAGATTGTTGTCTGTAACTCTGTTCTATTGAGTTGCTGTCATTCTTATTGGGCCTGTGGTCTTGATTTCATGTTGAATCAGCTTCGGAAGCAATGAAGTTCTTATTGGTAGTTTTTCCTTAAAAAAGAAGACGACTTTAAAGATGGTAGTGGAGGAGGATCTAGGTGACAGTAGTGGTGATTTGGACATCTTGTGTATCGTGAAAGTGCGAAATTACTGTATCAGCTGGAATTTGATTAATTAAATGCTTTTATTTGTGCCTGGGTTGTTCATAGTCGTAGCAAGCTAGGAATTCCACAGTATGGTGGCCGAATGTTGGCAGGGTATCTGAAGGAAAATATTATCTTCCTCATTTCCATTGCGGAACAGAGTAATGTTTATGAATCAATGTACCAAGTCATTTTTTTTGAGAGTTTATCATGTAAGTTTCCCTTTGCCTTCTTGATCTGATTCCAGATATTGGTCCCGTCCTTGTAGTCCTAGGTTATATGGAAAGGTAGTTTGCTTCTAAGATCAAGACTTTCACCTGGTATTTAGTGCCTAATATACTCAACAGTCAACATCCTGATTTATGGCAGGTGTAATAATGTTGAGCAGTGAGTGGGATTCTTGGTACCACATTGGTTATTATTAAGTTGCCACAACTGATCTAAAAGCATAAGCTGGTAGAGAAGGCCCCCACTATGTACTTCAAGTTAAAATCCTCCTTATCCGTGACCAGTCCACACTTGAAGAGATAAAACAAAGTTGCCTCACCGGGACAATCAGAAACCAAACATAGTACCAAATTGTGCACTCATAATGTGCAGGTAACAAATGCAAGCGGAATGACTAACCCATGAACTTGCCAAATTAGAGCTCTGATATCTGTAAAGTCTAAAAGCTTAAGTATTAGAGAGGGCCCAAGTTCCCAACAATGTATATAAAGCTAACAGCAGTTAATCAGGGATTCCATCGTTTCTCTTCCTGTCCCTTACGAGAGATGCAGAAAAGAAGAAGAAACAAAAGCCAGTGTACTGCAAGATAATAGAGGGTAAGTTTTTTTGTTATATCTTCTATTGAGGGAGAAGAAAGTAGGTGTCTCAGTGTGGGATTACAGTTGATGGCTTGATCTCGACTTACATGGAAAATTCTGCAGTGATGCATATGATTGTATGTTTTTCATTGTAACTCAGTTATGTCATTGTTTTCTTACAAAATTTTAAGATTGTTCCTATAGCACATTGGATGTTCTTAAACATTAACTTAATGTTACTGTAAACAGTTACATAAATCTACTTTTACAACAAACTAAATTCTCCTGAAGGAATATTTGACAACAAAACTAATGCACCGTTGTTGATTCTTATAATAAAAAAGAGACGTGGATGATAATCTAAGTAAATTTATCACCCCCTTCAATGGGTGATTTGAGGCTTCCCCCTTTAACTAAGAAATGGGGCATACAAACTCTGCTACTGATCACTTGCATTGCCATGTCCTAAATGAGCAAAATGTCCTCGAAATTACCCATCACTAGAATGGAGGAGGAAGCCCGACCAGGGCTGACGGCGACGCTCTAGTTTTACGTTTTACATTGCTTATAAATGCAAAGACAACAAATAAGTAAAACAATAATGTTTTTGGAAATTGGAGTACTCAACAGCTTATATATGTTTGTCATATTTCATTTGATATTAAACTTTCTTTGACATTGTAATTATGACTTCTGTTTGCTGACTCAAAGCATTCGGGTATTATGACTATCAAATCTCCATTCAAAACAAATTGGTGATAATAATAATTTAAACCCTTCCTTGCTAAGTTTTATTATTGCTGTTCGGATTTGATCTAACAGGAATAGTTACCCTTTGATATACTTTTGCATCCCAGATTTAATTCATACAAGTTGAATCCACTCTAATGCTATGCATAACAACCTGATGAACAGATACAGAAGGAAACGAGATAAATTGGTGGATAAAGCTGTTGCCGCACCTATACCAACAATGTGGGGCCCTTTTGAAGCATATTGCTTTAAGTCGGTGTTGGATGGGATTGAACATATAGCTATGGTTAAAGTAAGCTCTTGTGCTTACAAATTTTAAACCTGAGGAAGCAATATTGATACAATATTTCCAACTTACCTTCAGTCTTTTGACCCAACTATCTGCATACATTGACCTCTTTATAAAGGGTTATTTGAACTATAAGCTACTACTCCCTCTTTCCGGGCAAAGAGTCCACATTTGAAAGCCAAACTTATTAATTTTGTACTTTTACTATATACTTTTTTAAAATTGTACTAAACTTATCATATTCTTTTAATCTTTTTCTACAATATGCAAGGAAACTATCATATTTTGAACAAGAAATAAAATTTCTGAGAAAAACCAAATATTTATAGTTTAAATTTTGAAAGTTGACTCTTTGACTGAAACATCCCAAAATAGAATAGTGGACTCTTTACCCAGAAAGGAGGGAGTAATATTTATGCTGAAGTAATTTGAAAACTATTACATATCGTTATATTTATCATGAAAGGGTGGCCTTGATGTTGGAAAAGAACATTGAGTGTTGTGTGTCAGCATTGATGCACCGCGCATGTGATAGCCTTCAAAATAAAGATAAAAGACATGTGAAAACTGCTATATATAAGTAATGCATGCATAGATATACTAAGCATACATGAACACAAGTAATGATAGCCTCAATAAGTATTTGCATGCTAATGTTTATTTATTTTTGATCTGTCTTGAAATGTTCGTGAGTAATATTTCGTAAATACTAAATACATGAAACAACCTTACTGGCTCACAGAAATCCGTACGTTGGTGTGCAGACACGTAATGTTGCTGTTTTCTGTAGTTTTGCAATGTACCCAAAATCATCGAAGCCGGCAAACTCCAATATTCACTGTTTTGTGTAGAATTGTGCTGTACTGGAAATCATCAGTGCTGGTCAACTTTAATGTTCAACTGTTTTGTTGCTGCATTATCCAACTACGAGCCGGCATTTGGGTTGTGAACTCATCAGAAGTCACCTCAATCGGCACTTGATGTCTGCATTATTAGCATCTTTGTCCGGACATTTTGTGTAGATGGCATCACTTCGATGTTCAGTATTTTGCCTTGGGTAAACTCCATCTTTCAAATATTTAGTTTCTGGATAGAAGGCAAAGAAATTATTAATTAGCATAAATAAGAGGAAAGACAGATCAAAGTATGCACCTATGATATCACATGTTTTCTGAACTTATCATACCTTTTAGCATATCTTTGATAATTTCCTTGAGAAATATTACTTCATTTGCAAAAGGAATTTGACCTTTGACATCAGCTGCTTTGAGATGATTGACCATGCATATATATGGGGCTACGAACTAAATTACTGAGGAACACAAGATATTGGAGCTTCTGTTTAGTCTATCTAGGGGTTTCTCCTCAGCTGATTTACCAGTGTTCTGCATTCACATGATTTGTGTGATTTGTGATATGGATTTTGAACAAGGAAATAAGATTGTCACGGCCCACTCACGTCATGTAATTTCTTGAAATTGGAAATCCTAATTAGAATGCATGTTTGTCTTCTTTTTTTTTTTTTTTTTTTGCATGGACGGGTTTCTATATCATGGTAACTTTACTCAGAAACTTTTCTTTTCCTACAATTAGATATATTCATCGCCAGTGTTCATTTTATACATCATGTGCTTTGTAATCTGCTTATTAATTGCCCGAGGAAAAGAAAAATTGAAGGGACTTTACTAGATCATGGTTCAGTATACAAAATGGGCCGCACATTGATTATGTTGTGGACACCCACCCCAGTAATCATGACAAAGCTGTGATTTAAGCAGGGTGAAATTGGAGATGGCAAAGACATACTTGTGAGGGTACATTCAGAATGCCTTACAGGTGACATCTTTGGGTCTGCGAGATGTGACTGTGGAAATCAGCTGGCGCTTGCAATGCAGCAAATTGAAGCTGCTGGAAGGGGAGTGTTGGTATATCTCCGTGGACACGAGGGAAGGGGGATTGGTTTGGGTCATAAGCTTCGTGCATATAAACTACAGGATGATGGACGTGACACCGTCGAGGCCAATGAGGAGCTGGGTTTACCTGTTGATTCACGGGAGTATGGCATTGGTGCGCAGGTAAAGGATATATACTTTTTTTATTTCCAAACATGATAGATGTGGTGGATTGACGTCTTGTTTACTCCTGTTATTTTGTGGGTTATAAGCTTGAGAGCAATAAATTTACTTGCGACAGTCCTTATGTGATGTTTTACTTTTTGAGCACAGCATCCGAAAGCCAAGTCTGTGATTAGGACTCCACCTCTGGTATTGATCAAAAAGTGGAGGATAATAAGGGAATACTGTTGGTTATATGATCGCCGTTAACTAGGAAATCATGTCTAGGTTGCTGCTGGTTGACCGTGTTCAGAATACCCCGGGTAGCTGGTATAGAACACGGTATGAATCAAGAGAGGTCATGAACAACAGTATGGAATGATTTCATGGTTCTTTGTTTCATGATTTCGCTAGATTAAGCGTCCATCTTTTGGTGCCGATTTCTCTAAAGGTTAAGGTACGGGACAACTTGTGTTTATATACTATCTTTAGACTTCAGCTTGCTCTCCTGTGTCCTGGGGGTGCCTCAATGGGCCTACTACATGCTTGAGTCATTTTTGCACGGTGTTGTGAGAAGTCAAAACCAGGTCTTCTTTCTCATCATTTTCACCAGAAAATACACCTGATAGTAATCATATCAGTCCTAATCAATAGTTTTTCATTTTACTTCTTGGTAGTGTCCAGCAGGTATCTTTATGGTCTTACTGCTTCTCTATCTCAATTCCAACTATCTACCATTTTATGACTACTCATTTAAGACAGCAGCAGCATTCCTTTTTGCAGAAAAGTGTCTGCAGTTGTGTTTTAGTTTCTGAAAGACGAAACCTGTAAATTGGTAATTTAAATATTCATTTTCTTGATCAGTTGTGTGTTCTTTTGGGCTTATAAAAGATTCAGCCACCATACTTTCTCATGATTAGCAAAGAAATTTATTGTCGTCATTTCACTGGTTAGAATTAACTTCCACGGATGGAATAGCAGTTTCATTCACTTCCATTAGCTATTTATGGATGGAGAGCACTAAAATCAATTATAGAAGAAAAGATGCCGTAGCCAGAAGTGAGCTCTTGTTTTTTCGTTTTGTCTTGGGGTGTGTAGAAGGGGGGAGGGGGAGAATAGGGAGTAAAAGGAGGTAATAAACATTAATTCCCGAAAAGCTTTGACACATGGCATATTGTGCCAAATTTTGATCCTTATAAATATTCCATGATATGAGTTATCTTATTAATTCCGGCATCAACATTTGGTGAATAGCTCCAAAACACTTTGGCTCATCCAGGTTGGTTACTTGCGGAGTAGAAAGGGGCTTGTAAATTTCCTTAAACCACAGTATTCATCAAGTTAGAAAACCTACCTTTTGTTTATAAATACCTTTTTACAATCAGGGTAATATGTGACATGTGAACGATTAGGACAAAAAAATATTTTAGAAAATCTGAGCAATTGTTATATGGAGTGCCTAGGCACTCCTTGCTCATGGAGTGCCTTAATGCACATAAACATTATAAAATATGCACATAACATAATTATAATGCACATAATATAATTAGTAATGCACATAAAGATTTATATGTGCATAATTTATAACAGTTACGTGCATTAGGGCACTCCTAGCACGGAGTGCCTAGGCGCTCCGTATAATTTTCGTCGTTATATATTGTGGACTTCGTGTGGTTCAAGTAACTTGTTTTATTGGGTCCTGTGTTCTTAATATTAGAAGTATATATGCAAAGAATGCAACTGCTTGCGAAATTCAAGTGGCTACTTACAGTGTCAACTTTTGCTAATTGAGCTGGTGGTTTATGTTTCTTTTGATCTTTAGAACCCTTATGGTTTCCGAACTTGACAGTTTGTGACTTAGAAGCATACTCCCTCCATCCCAAAATATTAAAGAGAATGCAAAATTTTCAGTGTATTAGAAACGGTACAAACAAGCAAAGCTATATCCTTAAAAAATTTGAAATGTACAATGGGACAATTTTTTTGAGAGGGATGGAGCATATGTCTTTATGTCCCTAGATGTTTTCCTTTCTCGTTCGTACTTACAGTTTTCATTCTCGTGATGCTCTTTGTAATGGTTTATTGTATATCATACTAATTGCAGATACTACGAGATTTAGGTGTGCGTACCATGAAGCTGATGACAAACAATCCGGCAAAATATGTTGGACTGAAAGGTTATGGTCTAGCAATTTCTGGCAGGGTTCCACTTTTGACTCCAATAACTAGGGAGAACAAAAGATATTTGGAGACCAAACGTATAAAAATGGGGCATATTTATGGTTCTGACTTCGATGGCCTCAAGAGTGATACTAACAGTGAGAATGGCAAAGCAAGCAGTAGCTAACAACCTGCTTGGAGAAGTCGGGTGAAATGGAAAGTTCCTTGGTTCACTGTGCCTTAAGGTCAAGCCAATCTGCGTCACGTCACTTACTAATCGCGTAGGGATTTTGTTGTTATTTGATCTTTGAGATATGAAATAATCATTGGATGACCAATGTACTTGTGGTGAAAATGCTGATACTAATTGTTTCTATTAACATAACTATTATGTTTATGGAGTCACTTTGTTCTAGTTCCTCTCAGTAATGGTTGCAGTTGTAGCAGTAAGAAGCTGTGGGACGAAAACATGGAATCCATTGTACTGTTGGGTCTTAGCAGAGAGAGTAGCAGTTCACAGACTGTCCTCTGGATACCAAAGTTAAATTATGGCTGTAAAAACCTTGATAAGTTTTGCATGTCACTGATAGTATGTACAATACTATAGTAGGCAGGTCTGGCCAAAAAGTGAGGTTTTTTTTACAGGTTTTACTAGTGAAATGCTGCAAATGGATTCGGCCTAACAAGTGGAGGGTATGTGCGGCTAAATAGTTAAGAGCTTACGTACATGATTGGTTCGTCGGCAAAGGATAGGGGGCTCGTGCTGTTGAGCTTTCAGGGACTCAAAGAGAGCGATGCGGTTGGGGATTGTGTATTCGAGATAAGCGTCATCTTTATAATTGGAGACAGCAGGTGCTGCAGCGGACTTGAGTAGGATTTGCGCATTGTGCGCAGTGAGGAAGGAGAAGTGAAGTGGCGGCTCTAGGGGGTAGGCGGCGGCTGCAGCTGCAGCAGCAGCAGCGTAGTGCCAATTAACTAGCAGCCCCTGTATAGAGGTCCAAAATTTTCTCGCACCGATCTGTTCATATTTTTTGCACCCGGATAATTTTAAAACTCTACGGGTCCGTTTGGATGAAAAGTTTTTTTGTTAGGTTTTGTTTTTTTTGTATGATTTTTTATGGTTTAATAGTTTTTGAGTTGGTTTTGGTTTCTTTCATTTTTACCCTCAAAGGGGTATGTGAAATTACATTGTATGAATGGAGAGAGAAATAGAGAGAATGGTGATTGTGATTTGATGTGATGTTTGATATGATATAAATGTGGATATAGGGATATGTAAAATTGGTAGGTAATAGAGAAAAAAACATGATTTTTGAAAAAAAAAATTAATGAATAAAAAAAAGACGATTTTTGAGCCTAAACTCTGAAAATCATTCTATTCGAGAGATTCGACTATTCTTGGGATTTTCTGGAGAAGATTGAAGAATGTGGAAGATTTTATAATATTTTCGAAGATCACTAAAATTTTGCAGAGCTTGTAGAGAAAATCACACTAGTGTAAAACATGAGATACTTGTGGAATTTTCTACAAATATATAGGCACACAAGCTAGAGTTTGAGGAATTTTGTAGAAAGGGGATTCTTTAATAGT
Organism: Iris virginica; assembly: GCA_025631175.1. Classification (NCBI taxonomy): domain Eukaryota; kingdom Viridiplantae; phylum Streptophyta; class Magnoliopsida; order Asparagales; family Iridaceae; genus Iris; species Iris virginica. The sequence continues at coordinate 2,368 of JAOTQG010122268.1, read as the reverse complement.
TGTATAGAATTCTCTAGACTATGTAGATACATATGCAAAGGATAGTGAAATTTTCTAGATAGGACATTATAACTAAATACCCGAAGATCTTCTCATTTGTAATGAACTTGTTCGCTTAGTCAAATTATTCAATATATACACTTTCGAAGTTTTCAAGTGATTCTTCAATCACTTACGTCTTGCGTAGCTATTAATTTTACCGAAAATATTTTTAAGGATCTAACATCAATGTCTTTCTCTTTATTTTATTTTTTTTAAATATCTGAGACCCACTAAATAATAACCTCCCAATTTTCTTTTAATTATCGTTTAGTCTTAAATAAAATATATTTCATCAATTTCAATTTAAATGTATATTATTTTATTTTGAGATTTTTAAAAATAAGTGTTTTAGTTTAAAAAATTTTTCTTTATGGAGTAAAAGTAAAGCTTTAGAGTGATACATTTTACTTGAATCCACTATCAATCTCTTCTTATTCGAGACGGTATATGGAGCATCTATGTGTTCCTTGTTAGGAGCATCTATGTGTTTCTTGTTAGGAGCATCATCCATCCAACGCATGTGTAATTACTTTCCCACTCTTTCTCACTCTCTTTATTTAATTCTAACTAGTTTTTAAAATTAAGGGATTGAATTATTTTTTTTCTCTATTCCAAAATAACTGTTTAAATCAATCCAATTGAACAGGTCATATTTTTTGAAAAGGCAAAGAACATGTCGATTGAGAAAAGTCGCATCGCGCTATTTGGAGCGCTATAGCGGATATTTCCGCTATAGCAACATTTTCTGGAATTTTTGAATTTCAATGGTCGTGTCTCTTTGTTTGCAACCATTAAAAGGGACATGTCAGAGCCTATAAAAGAAGTATTCCAGCAGTGTTTTGGGACACGAAAATTACTCAATAACTCTCTCTTTTCTACTCTACAACTATCTCAAATTCTTAAAAGAAGAATTCCGATATTTGCTGATCGTAGTTCTTCGGGTGCGATCTAATCCTAGAAGTGGAACGCTGCATACCTTGCAGCAAATAGTGGAGGCGTTTATCACTTTAAGGACATTGTTTATACACGAGATTTACCACATACTTACCATCTTCGATCCCCAATTTTCATACCGCTTTTATAGCACCACCAATACCATAGCAACCCAGCAGCAACCGCAACACCCACCCACCATTAAACCCAATCCCCACCTCTTATCCTCAACCACAAACATCCACCGAAGTTGCTGCCCAATTCTCAAGTGAATCAAGGTGCTCATTCCACCTATAATCAAATATGCAGAAAGAGAGAATGTGATGGAAACAGTTTTTTTTTGTTTTTTGTTTTGTAAACCAAATCTGGTATCCACTTTCTCTCTTCAATTATTGACTTATTGTCACTCATTTGAAATTGGTTGCCTGTGATTGATGCTATCTCATCGTTCTTCCATTTTCGGCCTCAGACCTGGGTTGAAAATTTGATATTGGTGTTTTGATTTTGGATTTGGATGTTTTGTTTGAATTTGAGGATTTTGTCAGTGGTGATGCCATTAATCATCTCGTAAGTGTCGATCATTTGCAAAATGTAAATGTTTTATGAGGAAGTATGGTGGTGGAATGGGTGGGTTTTTGGTGGGTGGATTTTGCAGTGGTGATTGTGGCGGTGATTTGTGGCAGGGCTTTGTTCTCAACAGCACTAGAGGATTGGTGGTTGAGAGGTGATAGATTATGTTTGGCCTCTCATGTTGGATAGTTGGAGAAGCATAAATAGTAGCGTTGACGGTGGTTGTCGAAGATCGGATGGCGGCACGGATCAGAGCAAGAGGAGAAGGAAGCGCCGGTGCAGGACCTCTGCGGATGATTAAAGAGTGTGCAATTTTATCTATGGTTTCGGTACTTAGTTGTCACAAATTAAATCCTTTACTGGGTTTGTAGGGAAAGACAAGGGGAGGGACCAATTTATACATTTTGTCAAAATATCGTTCTAATAATTTTTTGAACGTTTTTAACACTATATACTATTTTGGATCAGACCAGACATACAATCAACCTTAAAAACACAAGGGGGCTCAGACTATCAAAAAACTTCACAGGATGGCACAACTAAAATTCCATATATACAGGAATTTTTCCTATTTAACCCAAATAAAAATTATAACAATACTTTATTTTATCAATTATAGATACTCCTTCTGGGGCAAAAAATATAAAAATTAAAAAGAAAAATCATATAACCATTCGATAAAATATCAATCCATCTTTATCTGTTTTTAAGGCCTGAAAAAGCTCATCTGACGCTTTTTCGAACTAAAAGAACGCTGTTATTGCCAAACAGTAATTTTATTGATCGAAAAGTTAGCTTACCAATATATTTGATGCAAATTAAC
>JAOTQG010122257.1:0-10575 GCA_025631175.1 Iris virginica | reverse complement strand
AAAACTTCCCTATTTACCAACCCATCCTATTCTTGCTCAAAAAAAGAGAGAAGAAAAATACAAACCCAATCCAAAACCCAATTTCACACTTTGATTTGATTGATCCTTAGATCTAAACCTTCCACCATTTCCCTTTTAGATCTTCTTCGACTCCTCAGGTAATCATAATGCTGCTGTAATTTGGTATGAGATATAGTGATTTTTTTTCCAACCCCTTGAAAGTAGGCGCCCCTCCAACACTTCCACCAGAGCTATAATCACAACAGAAAGAAGCCGTTCCTCCGAAATCTACAACCTCGGCAAAATTGTTTGTGATTAGGAGCGTGTATTTGACGTATTTTAGGTTAAAATGATGGTGTATTTAATCTATTTTGAATGTTAACTTATAATTTTTATTAGAAGGGATATAATAGTAATTGTCTAAAAGTTATTTTTTAAAAATAAAATTAAAGTGTAAACTTAGTAAAATTGGAGTGTGTAAATAACATCACCCTAAAAATAAGAAGCAAAAAAATGAAATTTTTGAATCACTCACGACTTAAAAGTAAGACACGAATATTGTTGGTGTAATTTTCAAATTTTATAAATACACCCTCTAAATGGGTAAAATATTAAATTGAATCCTCCATAATTTTTTTTCTTTTAAAACTCAGTGGGGGTCTGTGCTTTCATGGGCCCCTTTATAGATGCGACATCGGATGTTAAGTTTTTTTTTTTTTTTTGTAAATTATTTTAACTTTGAGGTATTTCTCCACTGATTTCTGCCGCTTCCGTTATTGCTGCTGGATCGGCTGTAAGGCTTGCTTCGAATGGATCTGGAGTTGGTCAAGGTACTGCTGCAGCCCAATCGGTCGAAAGTATCGCAAGCAGCCGGTGGCTATAATTTCCCGAGTTAAGCTTCAAAATATATCCCTATGAAGTTGGGGAAGTGTTGTGCGTATAGAGCCGAAATTTGGGGTGTGTTAGTTGGTTTAAGAGAAGCATAGGCAAGAGATTATAAACAAGTGAAGCTGCAAATTGATAATAGTGTGGCAACAAATGCTATCACAGGGGAAAAGCTGGAGTCGTGTCATCACATGGATCTTGTGAAGAGTATTCAAGGTTATATAGCTAAAAATTGGAGAATTAATGTGATTCAGATTTATCGGGAGACAAACTTTCCGGCGGACATGATGGCCTCATTAACATCTAGCCAATATCAGTGCTTCCAATGGTTCGAAGAAGTACCGGATGAGATTAAGCAATTGTTAAAGGAAGATAATAATGGTTTAACTCATTGTCGGACGATTCTTGTGTAATTATTTTTTCTTTTTTCCTTTTTTTTCCCCTTGGATGTAAAAAACAAAAAAATCCCTGCTGAGTGCTGAACTCTACCAAATTTTTGGTTTTCAAGTGTTAAAGATTGAGGGAGAAGGTAATACTACCACTCCTGCAGTCCTGCTTTAGGCCGCACCCAGCTCAATCCCAATCCCAAGCCCAACCCAGTCATTTCACCAGCTTGCTTTAATGGGCCTGTATCCATGTTACTTATGGGCTTGCAGAACCAATAATTACTATCTCAAAGGTCAAAACAGGCGTAATTTGTGTGTTTGGATAGGCCCAAAAGTTGCACGCATATTATTTTTGGGCTTGTAGCTAGAATCAATTCATCAAAGCTCTGGTCTTGTCTTCTTGATATTTTGAGTTACGTATATCTTGATTCTTGCCTTCTGGAGATGAATGGTTAGGAAGAAGCTCAACGGCACCGAGACAAACTGCATCAACACCAGCATCCTCTCCTCCCGAACCATAAACAACAATCCCTAATTTCCATTTCCTAGGTAAGAAGCCCCTTTATCTTGATCTTGTTTATTTCTGTAAAGTGGGGATGCATTCCCCCTTTTATTTGCCAATTCTCATTTCAGGGCATCTCATTTCACTAGTAATTTGAACAAAAAATGCAAACTTTGAGTAGTATTTGGCTTCCAAGGAGTAATTCTTGTGTGGTAACCCAATTGCATTCTGAACTTGACGCTAGTTCTTGTTCAATTTTGAGTGGAAGCAGAAAAAGGTTGAATTTTTGTGATCCTGGTTGCCATAGTAGAAACCCTAGTAGGAGAAAAAGTTATGGTTTGGCATGTGGGTTTTTGTTTAGATACTCTACCTTCAATTTTTGTGTTTTTCTTGAGCCAAAGAGACGGTCTTTAGCTGGTCTTGTCCCCTTAGCTTTAGGTTTGCAGGAGCAAGTAGTTGAGGGTGAAATTGTTAAAGGAGATTCTAGTTCATTCAACGGGTTGCCAGATCAAGATAATATGGAGGATCTTAATGGCGCTCATTTGCATCTCCGAAAAAATAAAAAGGAAGAAGAAGAAGAAGAAAAAGAAGAAGAAGAAGAAGAAGAAGTAGAAGAAGAAGAAGTAGAAGAAGAGGAGAGAAAAAGTGGGGATAAACGAGGGGACCAGAAGGGTGTATGGATCGACACTCGAGCACTGGCCTGGAGCTTGCGGTTTGCCAAAACTGCAGATGATATAGAAGAGATTCTCAAGGACAAGGATGGAGTTACACTTCCAGTAATCTCATCCGTGATTAGAGGTCTTGGCAAAGATAAGAAAGTGGCTTCTGCAATTGCTTTAGTGGAGTGGCTAAAGGAAAAGAAGAATGAGAATGATGCTATAAATGGACCTAACCTTTTCATATATAATACTCTCTTGGGTGCAATGAAACATGCTAAATCGTTCAAACACGTGGAATATTTCATCAACGTTATGTCCTCAGAAGGTATAAACCCTAATATTGTGACTTACAACACTTTGATGGCAATTTACACTGAACAGAGGCGTGAATTAGATTCTTTAAAACTTTTTGAAGAGATAAAGGAGAAGGGTTTCAATCCCACCCCTGCGTCTTACTCAACTGCGTTGTTGGCTTATCGAAGACTCGAAGATGGATTTGGAGCATTGAAATTCTATTTTGATTTCAAAGAGAAATACCAAAATGGTGAGATAGTAGATGAAAATGGAGATTGGGAAACTGAGGCTCCTAAGCTTGAAGACTTCACTACTCGAATTTGCTTCCAAGTGATGCGGCGATGGCTTGTGAGGAGAGCGGATTTAAGCAGCAAAGTGTTAAAACTTCTGACAGAGATGGACAAGGCGGGGTTACAAACGGGCCGTGCTGAGCAAGAACGGCTTGTGTGGGCGTGTACACTCATAGAACATCATGTAGTTGCTAAAGAACTATATAGTAGGATAAGAGAAAGGGATTCTGAAATTAGTGCATCAGTCTGCAACCATGTGATTTGGATATTGGGGAAGGCAAAAAAGTGGTGGGCTGCTTTGGAAATTTATGAGGATATGTTGGATAGAGGACCGAAACCAGACTACTTATCGTATGAATTGATAGTTTCTCATTTCAATATTTTGCTATCAGTTGCCAGGAGAAAAGGTTTTTGGAATTGGGGTGTTATGTTACTGAACAAGATGGAGGAAAAGGGCTTCAAACCAGGAAGCAAGGAGTGGAATTCGGTTCTTATTGCTTGCTCCAAGTCCTGTAAAACTGCTGCTGCTGTCGAGATATTTAAGAGAATGGTAGAGAGAGGTCATAAACCGACAATTATTTCATACGGGGCACTCCTTAACGCTCTTGAGAAAGGAAAGCTCTATGAGGAGGCTATTCAGGTGTGGAAAAGTATGATTAGGGTTGGTGTGGAGCCAAACTTGCACGCATACACAATTATGGCTTCAATTAGAGCAGGACAGGGAAAGTTCGATGAAGTTGATTTATTAATTCAAGAAATGCGTAGTTCTAAACTTGAGCCTACTGTCATCATGTTCAATGCGATAATTAGTGTGTGTGCACGGAACAGTATGGCGGGTCCTGCTTATCAATGGCTTCAGCGTATGAAAGCTGAAAATTTGGAAGCAAATGAGGTTTCTTACGAAATGTCAATCAAGGCTCTTGCTAACGATGGGAAACCAAGGTTGGCCTACGAGTTGTATTTGAGAGCTCGAACTGAAGGCCTGAATCTTTCTTGCAAAACTTATGATGCAGTCATCAAATCATCACGGGAGCATGGTGCTACTATAGATGAAAGCTCAATGGGCCCGCGACCGCCAGAGGAATCGAAGAAGGTGGTCAGCGCGAAGAATCTGTCAAACTCCTCAGATTTAGCCGATTTTTCTAGGAGACGTAAACCATATGTGAGGAATAACGTATATTCCCAGACAGAAACAAGTTGATAGGTAGTATAGTGTACAATCCCTCATTCTACATAATTTTTTGTGTTTGTTTTGGCTTCCAGTAACAAGTTTTTACTATGCTGTTTTGCAATAGAAACTCCTGGGTTTCCTCCATTCATGTAAAATCGATTCCAGATGAAGCTGGAAATGTGCTTAATTTCTTTATTTGCCTGTTTTAGTTGTCCCCCAGAGCCGATAAAAGAAACTGCTGCCTGCTGGAGTTTTATGAATTAGAGAAAAGTTTTTAAACTTAAAATTGTTTAATTTTGGCCATTGTACTTAATAAATCAAGCACAATTGATCTTAAGCTTTAATTTTAATTTAATTAAATTTAAAATTGAAATAAGTATGTATGACACTTGGTAATGATGAGGACAAAAATATTTATTTACTTTATTCACAAAAATATTTATTTACTTTATTCGTCTTTCTACAAGAAGAAGAGACGAAAGAAATGATTGATCTGATTTTTTTTTTTATCATTAGTAAGTGTCATAGAACAATTAATATAATACGTAATCGCACTTTTTTATACGGTAATTATGCCCCATCACGTGTAAAGTAACACCAAAACACACGTTAGGTAAACCAAAGTTGTCCAAATTTGATTCAATGTAAGGTAATCAAGAAGGATAGTAATCACCGTTCATTCACTCACCTGCTACCTCGGCTGTAAAGCAAAAAGGAAGAAGAGCCTCCGGGCATATATCACACCCGCAAAGGGTAGGACGGACTTAGTGCGATAGTGTGTAGGGTTCAATTTTTCGTAAAATTGACTCTGTAGGGTTCGATTCCTCGTAAAATTGACTCTGTTATAAGTGGGAGTGATCTAAGGGTTAAAAACTCTGAGTCTATCCATTAGCTCTCTACCCTGGCTTCTGTGATGCACTCTCCTCCACGTTGACTCAAAACAGAATCGGTGAAGAACTGTTGAAATTGTGGTTTCAACCTTTTTTATTTTTTTCAAAAAGGAAGTAGATGAACAAAAGACATCAGCCCCATCAAGAATGAAACAAAATGTTTAGTATGCCCACCATATCTGCAATATCTTATAATATAAATAATTTCAATTAAGGTTGATTTGGGTCAAACTTTTTAGTAAAATACTCCTTTCGTTTAAATTAAAACGGAGAGACTAATTTCGCTCTTTACCTTCATCGTGGACTCATAATCATCGGAATTTTTTATGATAAGTAGTGTATCAATTTTTATTATATAATTTTTAAAAATAACACGTATTTTAAAATTTTAAATTTAAATTTTTAGAATCATTTTTTAAACGATTGATATAAAATTTTAAAAAAGTGAGACAAAAATGGAATATAACATTTGAAACAAAAGATTCGAACTCCTCTTATTATTTTACTAGTAAATGCCCGTGTCCGAGGACACGGCGCTCGGACATGGTGTAATAATGTTAAATATAAAAATTATGAATATTAACCAAGAAAAAACTATAAAGAAAAAAAATAAAAATTGTTCTCAAAATATAAAAAAATGTATATAATTTTACATATATTTTTTAACATAAAAAATATGTACTCCCTCCGTTTCAAAATAGTTGACCTCTTGGAAATAAAAAAATGTTTCAAAATAGTTGATGTCTTGCATATATTTTTTACACTTTTTCTAAATTACCATTGCATTCAATTTCAAGATAAGAGTTGGTGAGAAGAATTTGAAAAAACATTCTTTGTAAAAAAAAAAGGCAAAATTGGAAAATTAAAGTATATTTAATGCATTCCTTGGTTCGTGTAATCTTACCTTAAATCTCAACTAATTTGAAATGGAGGGAGTATATAATTACAATAAAATATAACATTTTTTAATATTTCTCTCTTCCAACACACACTCACTTTTTTTCATTCCTAACTCCACCCAAAAAAAAAAATCCGGCCCCCCACTTTCCATCACCCCTCTCTCTCTCTCCCTTCCCAACACACTCACTTTTCTCTTCTTTTTTTTTTCAATCCCAACACACATACCCCCACAAATAAAACACTCCCTTTTCAATACACACTAATCATTTGAAATTACTATTCATTTGCCAAGAGTTCCACTTATGCCAATTATAGTATAGATTATTTTAGGTTCACTTTTCTTATAAATATTCTAACTTTATTAATTAATGATTATGTATTCATCAATTAGTTGGTAAAAGTGAAGACTAAAGAAAGAAAGACAGGGGAAGGGAAATGGTAATATTCTTTGGCTTCTAAAAACTCAAAAACTAACCTGCAAATGACAAATGTTGAGGGCAGTTTAACCGACAGTTATTCAACTGCTTATTTTGTGCAATATTTTTCTTTTCTTGTTTTTTTTTTCTTGCACTGATTTAGTAATTTTCAAGTTCAAACTCCAACGTCCAAAAACACCTGATTTTTGTGTGGGGGAAGATAGAAAACGACAGAAAAAAGAGAGATTAGTGGGAGTGTAGTGAAGTGACCTCTGCACTCCCTTCCCCAGAGTGGTTGTTTTGCTTTTCTTGGAGGAATCTGGTACCAAGAAATCAAAATAGTGGTTGAAATTTTGGTGAAACTGTTTGCGTGAAATTGAAGGAAATTTGGATTGGTGGTTTTTTCTGGGATATGGGTTTGGAGAGAGGGTTAGATCTAAAGTTGGGTTCTTGATAGAGTGGTTGGGAGAGGGTATGGAGCCTCCGAGGGGGGTTTTGGCTGCTCTGTCGAGCTTCGTCTGCTTCTTGCCTTATTTCATTGGCCTTTTCATTCTTGGCTTCATCAAAGGTCAGTTCTTTATTTGTTTATCCCCTGCTGTTTTGCTTCTTTCTTTTCTACCTTTTTTTTTTGGTATCCCTTTTTAACATTCTTGTCCCAAATTGGATGATAATATCTCTATATAGATTTTATTAGCCATTGAAATCGATCATCATTTTAGGTTCATCCTTGCCTTCAATTGCATTCCAAAGATTTTATGCTTTTACACTGTATGACTTGCAATGAACAATCTCTCTCTCTCTCCCCCTGTTTATATGAGAGAGAGAAGCTTTAGGGACTTTTTTATATTGATAGGTCATAGGTTACCCATGCATCAGTTATGCATTTGAAATAGGATGGCAGCTAAGCGTTTAAATATATGTTCAGAGCTTTGGACTCGGGTCTGTAGCTGGGGGTGAAGCGTTTGCATGGAATGATTTTGTTTTCTAATTTCTAGCCTGTGTAAATACTCCCTTCTTTTGTTTCAGGTATGATCATCTGCCCATTGATATGCCTCATTATGACTTTTGGAAACTCTACCATAATATTGGGTCTTTGGCCAGCACACTGTTTGTGGACTTATTTCTGCATCATAAGGTGCCCTTTCAACCACATACTTCCCTTTTTCATTTTCCTTACTTGGTAACTTGTAGTGATTCTATTTTTTCTCCTAATTGCAGTGCAAAACAGTTAGGGCCAGTCTTGAAGCTGCTCATTTGTCTTTGCATTCCTTTAGCCTTGCTTTTATGGCCTGTGATTGGTATTGTGGGTAGTATTCTTGGTGGCTTAGCTTATGGATTTCTTGGGCCAATGTTTGGCACATTTAAAGCTGTTGGTGAAGGCAAGACTGACGAATTCATCCACTCTATCATAGTATGTATCATAATTTGTTGTATTAAATTCCTTTTCTTTAAAATCGTAAAAGTTGTGCAGTTACTCCTAACAAATGAGTATATTGTTCGTGGAGCAGCTCGTGGAATCCATTCAAATGTGAGGGGTTTCGAGAACAACCCCTCCCTTTCTTTATTCTAGTTATAGATAGATGGATTTATCGAATCTGGAGAACATCTTGTGGTTTTCACTGCATCCTTAGGAGTGATATTTCGTTATTGCTCTTGCAGGATGGGACTTGGGACACATTCCAAGGAAGCTTTACCTTTATTAGGGATTTCGGGGATGTATGTTATCATTCGTACTTCTCAATCATGGATGACCTCCGTCAACAAGCGCCACCGGTGTTCCAGTATTATGAGATTAGGTTTGTTTTAACGAACCTTACTACCTTGCCCATCTGTCTTTTGTGATTATGAACTAGGGGAAATACCTACTATTTGACTAGAGCGCCTTCATGTTTTTTATATATACCCACAAGTACCATGCTTTTAGCAGATTGACACACGTAAAGTGGGACAATGAGGCACAGTATAGTGGTAAGACGCCTCACCTGTTTCAGATAGGTCACGTCGAGTCACGTTGGGGGTAGGTGGGGAACCACTAACAATCCTCATTTGAAAAAGAAAAGAAAACACACACACACACATAAAGTGGATTCGGATAGTATTCCAAAAACCCTAAAGGTGTCTATTTCCATGATCTAAAGTATCCACACGGCATAGTAGGATGTATTTTATCTTAGCAAAATATGATATTTATTTGGAAAAACAGTTATAAACCTGACAGATGTTGGAAAGTTTAGTTAACAATGGAGATTTGCTTGACCGACATTTGATGGCATCTTTTAACAAACTTTCCTGCAGATTGTTACATCTACCTGGGGCAATTGTAGTTGGGCTGTTGGGTCTAGTCGTAGACACACTTGTGATCTCAATTGTTGCCATTTTCAAGAGCCCTTACATGCTTCTGAAGGGTTGGCACCGCTTATTTCATGACTGTATAGGTCGGGAAGGACCTTTTCTAGAAACAATATGTGTACCATTTGCAGGTTTTGCTATCATACTGTGGCCATTGGCTGTTGCTGGTGCCTTGCTAGGGTCCTTGGTGTCAAGTATCTTTCTTGGTCTTTATGCGGCTGTGGTTGCTTATCAGGTCAAATTTTCTTTTACTACACATTCTTTGCCTCTAATAAGTAAGCTCTGCTGAAATTTAGTTGTTTGGCTTTGGGTTACAGGAGTCATCTTTCTGGTTTGGGCTTTGCTATGTTGTTGCAGCATTATCCATATACGATGAATACAGCAATGATATTCTTGACATGCCAGAAGGGTCCTGCTTTCCACGGTTCTAACCCCCCCCCCCCCCTGGACTTTTACTTACTTAGGTCTTGTAACAAAGGGCAACCTTTATGTTCCTCCTAATGCATAAAATTTACCCCCAATCTTTGATATAAACAGGCCCAAATACCGACGAAGGGATGAAACGTCAGAAAATAGCTCTCGCCTTTCGAGGCCTGACTCATTGAAACATCAACCCTCTCGGTCAGACTCTCTAAAGGCCCCTATGATTGAGTTGAAATCTTTGGAGGTATGTTAATCTAAAGTTGCTTTGTGATAGTTACTTGACTGGCTTATTTGTTGTAACTTGAGTTTATGACTTTTGCAGTTGCTCGATAGCTTATTTGAGGAGTGTCAACGTCATGGGGAAATCATGGTTTCTGAAGGACTGATCACTCTAAAAGACATTGCAGATGCCAAGTCTGATAAGGACATCGGTAGAGTTATAAGCATTGGTTTACCGGCTTATTGCTTGCTCCAAGCACTTGTACGATCTGTAAAAGCCAACTGCACCGGTATTTTACTATGTAAGTAGTAGAAAATTCACTTGACCACTGGTGTACCCCTTCTGGTTTTGCATCACGCAAAAAATCAATGATGCAAACTTGTTTACTCTGTTGCAGTGGACAGTGTTACTGAGATAACTAGCACAAACAGACCCAAAGACACCTTCTTTGACTGGTTTTTGAATCCTCTGTTGATCATGAAAGACCAAATAAAAGCTGAAAACCTCACCAATGCTGAAGAGGAATATTTAGCCAAATTAGTTCTGTTAAGTGGTGATCCTGAGAGGTTAAAAAACTCAAACATCGGGAACCCACCTCAATCTGAACTTAAGCAAGCTGAACTTGATGCATTAGCCAGAAGGTAATTGAATTGTCCATAGCTGGTTTTCTTTCTTTTCTTTTTTACTTTGCGTCTCTAACTTGGCTTTACATATTTTTTGCTTTGATGAAGGCTTCGAGGAATCACCAAATCCATATCCAGGTTCCCAACATTCAAGCGCCGTTTTGATAGTAGCATCAAGGCAATATCCGAAAACCTTGCTAAGGAGAACGGTAATGGACCTCGAGAAATTCCCAGGTCTAAAAGTACTTTCGCTCGAATATTTAGCCAGAAATCTTTTAAAACCAAATCAAGCAACCATGGGGCTGATCAAGAGGCTCAGCCATGTTTTGAAAGAGATGTTGATATCGCATAACCGGACAACCCTTTAACTCTCTGACCCATTTTAACTCGTTTAGTTAGTTATTATTGTAGGTGAATGGTTGTAGGCATGCAGCTCTAGATAAACTATACTTTTTCTGTCTTTGTTCTACACTTGATGGTATTTCTGCTCATTGTTCCTGATTACTCTGTTGTTCGAGTGCACCTGTGTGTGTGTGGGAGAGAGGGAGGGAGGGGGAGAGAGAGAGA
>JAOTQG010122224.1:0-10580 GCA_025631175.1 Iris virginica | reverse complement strand
AAGGAACTTTAAGTGCAGACAATTTTGTTCCCTGTTTTTTTATCTTTCCAAAACTGCCCCCCCCCCCAAGTGTGGACATGTGACAAACACGTGACGTTTAACAGTCAAAATTAATGGTTGACTAACGACAGAGACCAAAATTGTCCCTTTTTTTCAAACTTGTATCAAAATTGACCAAGTTCAAAGTATAGGGACTATCTGCAGAAATCGCAAAGTTTGATGAACCATTTATGAAGTTGTCCCAAAAATATAAATTTGAAGGGTATATTCATCATTTTTCGACCATCTTTGTCCATTCATTTCTGGTCTCCAAAATTAATGTCAAATTTTCAATTGTTAAGGAGTCGATGGAGAGTCTCAATAGAGCCAAAAAAAATCCCTGTATCCCTGGATATAGTTTTTCCCTCAGATCCATAGTTTCTACTACATGAACAAACTGAGCATTTTAGTGTCTTTGAATTATGTTATCTTCAGCTAGATTATACATTGCCATTCATCAGTCCTCATCTTGGTTACCCAGCCAATAGTTTCCAAGAAAGAAACAACTTAGTAAATGGCTGAACAGATGTTCATGATCTGGACTTTTTACGGAAGCATCAAAGAGACTGATGAATCCAGAAGTAATGCATAAACAGGGGGGTACTCGTTGATAGTAAGCTAATGAACCAGAAGTTCATGGGTGATGAAACTACATAAACAAAGCTGAAATAATGACACTTGCAAAGCATGACATAAGGGGAAGGAGAAACATGGTTTGATGTGAAGCCAGCAAGAAGTAAACAACTCTAACCAGCTATTTACAAGACACTGGACAAATGAAACTATGGGAAGGTTAAGATTTGGTGTTCAATCATCAACGTGGAGTCTTAAAAACAGGCAAGTAATTTCAAGAACAAACTGCATTTCACTAGAAATTATACCGAGCGCATATGCGCTCCTAGTAAGGAGCGCTTATGTGCTCGCTATTCATTGTAATGTGTTATTTTGTTCATATTTTATACCTAAATGTTCATTATTTTTTCTCTAATGTTATTATTAATTTTCAGTAACAATTATAAAAAATGATAAAAATGAATATTTGATTTTAAAATATGAACAAAACAATATAATAAGATGAATACGGAGCATTGGCGCTCCTTGCTAGGAGCGCCTATGCGCTCCGTATACCATCTGGCATTTCACTGTAATATTCTTTCAAAATCATTTAAGAGCATTAAATTGACTGATGTCAAGTACAACCTTCAAGCAGCTTGACACAACCATACAAGAAATGTTTTAGTGATTGTGGATCTAGGCTTACTTGGTGGTCTAGAGTTAATCGAAACCATGAATCATTTAGAATAACTAAAGTGAACGTTCTGGTCGGTGCCAGCAAAATCTAAAACATTGCTGAAAATCTTGGCCTTGTTTCTGAAACCAACAAATTGAAAAGCAAAACACACGCTAGAACAGGATGCTCTATAAAAGATTTCATTATCAGCACTTGTTCAAGACTTTCAAAAAAAGTTCTGATATAATATAGCAAGAAATGTGCAAGTTGCATAGGCTTTGCTTGTTGATACTAACACTTGCCCAACCATCATGCAAAACCATTACCGGTACTACAAGTCACAAGTTAACATGCATTATGCAAGCAATACATTAAAGCCAAAGCAAACATCATACTTCAAGAAAAACATGCTGGCACTTGGCAGTTACTTTCACAGCTGAAATATGACACAGGTTTCCTTGGGTGATAAACTTGAACAATGAAAAAAAGATGATCATACATTTTAAATCCCTATTTCACACAAAGTAAAGCTTTCTCTCTGCTAACATAAATACAGATAAAGCCATAAAGGTAGCAGTCAGAAACAATGAGCACATACGCAAATGAAAGGATAAACAAATATCGAGAACTTTAACTGTATCAGTATTCCGAAAGCATAAAATACCGTTCATAATGTGACACCCGGAAACAAAACCTAGCAACTTGAAAAAGAGAAAGGAAACACATTCAACTAGCTTACGTTTCTTTTGGACAAGTTACAAGGTTTGAAAAGCTTACCTCAGGTCCTCAACAAGAAAATGTAGACATGCATCAGATACTACCAGACTGTCGTCCGACTTCCCCGTGATATAAAATCACTCCGCCATGATGTATGAGTCACATGAACAACGAATCACAGAACAGAAAGACCCATGTGATGTTCACATGAAAAACAACCATCATTCAAACTTGCATTTTATTTACTTAAAAGAGAAAATCATCCAGGAATTACGACACTGGAGGTTTAGTATTATTGCCATCAATTACATTTTCCAGCAACTGCTAACAGAGAAAAGGCAGAACTTTGTGACGACAAGTCATTGACAATAATCGAAACATCTGATTCTCAGTACATAAATCTTGCACAATGTGAACTCAGTCCATGTGAGCAAAATACAAAGCAGACAAACATTCAATAGCATAACAGCTTCATGGAAGAGGGCCCCTTTCTTTATTTTCTTCCAGTAGCTGCTCTCTCACTCTCCTGATCTCCGCTTCATGTTCCAGTCTTTCTTTCTGCACACACATAAAGCAGAAACACGACCTTACTGAATTGATCATGATACCCACTTTTGAGCATTGTTGGAAAGGATGTATTCACGAAAGGTTATGCTAATGAGTGCCCCTTTGGCACCTGCTGAATGTTGAGTAACTTTATTCACACACACACACACACACACACACACACACACTTCTCCATTGCAAAAAGCATCAGTGAACAGCGAATTCATTGTTCTATTACAAGTGCAAAAACTTTCTAAATTTGGAATCTCTCAAGTGTCCTCGACTGAAGCACATTCATTAAGCAGGTCATGAGGTGGTGTAAATTCACCTATTCCAAGCCATAAGACGAAGTTAAGCAGGATATCAAGGACTAAATTTCTTATGAAACGATACCAACAGTCTCTGCTCACCAGCTACTTGGCAGAATTGCACAAAAAATTGTTCCTTTTTATTGATTCGAGATCTGTAACATATTTGCATAAAACTAAGAAGCAATTAGCAACAAAAGTATAAGAAAACCTAATCCAACTAATCACATTTCTCTCACGTGTGTGAAATTCTGACTGCTACTACTGTTATTTTAGTAGGGCATATGCTAAAAGATGACGCAATGGATTTGACTGGGAACGGGTATTTAGCTAGGTTGAGTCCAATTTCAGTATAGGTATACTAAGAGTATTAGAAGCCCAATGTTGTTATTGCTATCCACTATTATTGTAGTTTAGTCCAGGCCCAGTGTTTACTGAATGATAATACCAAGGGTGCAAAATTTTTGAGGGATAGAGTGAGGATATGCAATTCAACTCAGGAAAAGCCCCAATAACTTGCGCTCGGTTACAAGAATCCTTTTAAATTTCCTATCAATCACTTTGTTTTTATTCACTTTCCATACCTTTTCTTCTTCCCTGTAATTTTTTTTTAGGGTTCTGTGGACCAATTGCAGGGATTCATACAAAGTGATATCAGAGTTGTGAATCTCTGATCATCAGCAAGGACAGGAGGATTATTTTTTCTTTTTGATAGAAAAAGAAGAATTTATTGAATAAAAAGAAGATACAAAAGTGAATACAAATGACGGATGAGCAGTCGATCGAAACAAGGGAAGAGGAGGAACTAAAACAACATGCCTAAGGACTGAACTCAACAAAGTAATGCAGCAAAGATCGCCAATACCACTGCATATCCACTATTGGGGCACCTCTGAATGCTCCTCTAGCTGAGGCCCACATCAAAGCCAAAAAAAAAAACACCCTGTCCCACACCAAAGAACAAGATGCTCCTGATCTCGAAAAATTCTGGAATTACGTTCATTCCAGATACACCATAAGGTCGCAAAAATTGCAGAATGCCAAAGAAGACTCGCATCACTACTCTTATCAAAGCCTCTAAAGTGGATAATAGGGAACTCAGAATTGACCTTGGACTAATCCAACTCATCCGCTATCCCAAATAAGCCGTTCCACAAAATCTGGCGACCATTAATTAAAGTAAATTGACTTTGACCGTGCATTTCGTATGAAGAAAGAAAGGTATGTGATGAGAGATCGCCTAGGCAACCCAAGATTCATCCAGCTCGCATAGAAGTCCACCTAGATTACCAAGTCGTATCCGACAGACCAGGCTAGTTGAGGGTAATTATGAGGGATTATCGTCGATCAAGAAGGGAAAGAGAAGGTTGTTGGCCGCAAGACTACTGGAATTAAAGGCACAGTTTGAGAAGCATGAGCTAAGTATATGCGAGCTAGAGAGGCAAGCTAGAGAGGCAAGCTCGACTTGATCGACTGCGAGCAGCGGCGAGGCGTAGACGAGCAAGGGTCGAGCTTAAGGAAACTGCCGGCGAGGAAAAAGAGCATAAGTTGATATCGGCAGCGACCAGCATCGTGGTCAGCAGGTTCGGCAGCGAGCAACATCACGGTCGTCATGCTCGCCAGTGGGCAGTATCCTATTTTCCCTTTCCGAGTTGGTTTCCTATTTCCGTCGCTAGTTAATATTTAAGTTAGTTTCCTATTTGATTTCCTAGTTAATTGTAATTCTTTTCTTATTAGGATTTCCAATTTAATAGTTTTCCTTTTCCATAGTTGAATTAGGATTTACTAGTTGCTAGTTTTTTTATTCCAAGTTAATTTAGGATTCAATTCTTGTAGCCTATATAAAGGCATATATTGTATTCGTAAAAATCATCTTGAGTTTATTGAATTAAAGTTTTGAAGCTTTTGCTTTGTTAGAAATTCTCTTTGTGAGATTTCTATTTATTTCGAATTATTTGTTCTTGAATTTATTCTTGAACAATTTATTCCCCTATTGAGTTCTTAAGTTAATTGCAACTTAAGGGTTTAATAGCATTCATCTTTATTATCTTTTTGGTTCTTCAAACAATCGCGTTTGTTGGATCAATTAGCCATTCACCAAGCCTTACCAATTAACGTTCCTTCGTTTTCGTTAGAGAAAGGGTTCTTAATCATTCATGGGTTAAGGGTTCTCTCATCATTTGGTATCAGAGCTAATTTTGATTGGTAAGTTCACCTTCATATCTATCTATCTATCTTATTACATTATGTCTGCGACACACCAAGGAGACGAAGGAAATTTTCGCATCGAAGAACTCAGGCAGTTCGTGGCCAATGAATTCAACAAGATGAATCAAAATATGAGCAATATTCTCAGAAAAGGGATCGACGAAAGATTTGGGGAGCGAAGAACAGAGACCTCATTCCGATCTCGTCCAGCAAGGAGAGCATCCAAAAGTCCGGAGTCCAAAGAAACTGCGTTTCTACACAAACCCTTGCGAGGAACATTCCGAGATCCCGACGAGGAAACCGAGATTGATTTTGAAGAATTGAAGGCGTTTACCGCCAAAGAATTCGAGCGAATAAAGATGGCTCGTCGAGGAGGATTTGTTTCTTCCAAAGTTGATAGCAATTCACAACAAAAAGAACATGGATCGAGGATCGGAACAAAGCCAGTTGAAGGAGACTCTATAGAGAAGGTTGACCTAGAAGGTGAGGTAACAAGTAACAACTCCAGAAGGCGTACATGAAACACTACAAACTAGAGGCTGTGACCTAAAGGAAAAAGCCCCGACCATCCCAACTATAGAGAAGGATGGGCGAGAAATTGTTCCAACTCCTATCACTGCCATACAAACTTGCGAGGACCACGAGAGAATTGAGGAGAATAATCAAGAACAACCACAAGAGGTAGAACGCGAGCTGAAGAACGAGATCGCCATCGTTCCAACCGAGTAGAAAAGTGTTCAACTCAGTTTTTATTCTGAGCAAGGAAGTAGCGAAGTCGATCATTGTGACGAAAAAGAATGTATGATCTTTAATGAAACTGATCCTTATGAATGTTCAGATTACAAATCCTTTTCAAGAGGGAGGGGATGATGAGAGATCGCCTAGGGCAACCCAAGATTAATCCAGCTCGCATAGAGGTCCACCTAGATTACCATGTCATATCCGACAGACCGGGCTAGTTGAGGGTAATTATGAGGGATTATCGTCGATCAAGAAGGGAAAGAGAAGGTTGTTGGCCGCAAGACTACCGGAATTAAAGGCACGGTTTGAGAAGCATGAGCTAAGTACATGCGAGCTAGGGAGGCGAGCTCGACTTGATCGACCGTGGGCAGCGGCGAGGCGTAGACGAGTAAGGGGCGAGCTTAAGGATACTGCCGGCGAGGAAAAAGAGCACAAGCTTATCAGCCTGATCGGCAGCGACCAGTATCGTGGTCGACAGGTCCAGCAGGGAGCAACATCACGGTCGTCATGCTCGTCAGTGGGCAGCATCCTATTTTTCCTTTCCAAGTTGGTTTCCTATTTCCGTCGCTAGTTAATATTTAAGTTAGTTTCCTATTTGATTTCCTAGTTAATTGTAATTCTTTTCTTATTAGGATTTCCAATTTAATAGTTTTCGTTTTCCATAGTTGAATTAGGATTTACCAGTTGCTAATTTTTTATTCCAAGTTAATTTAGGATTTTAATTCTTGTACCCTATATGAAAGCATCTATTGTATTCATAAAAATCATCTTGAGTTTATTGAATTAAAGTTTTGAAGCTTTTGCTTTGTTAGAAATTCTCTTTGTGAGATTTCTGGTTATTCCGAATTCTTTGTTCTTGAATTTGTTATTGAACAATTTATTCCCCTTACGTTAATTGCAAATTAAGGGTTTAATAGCATTCATCTTTATTATCTTTTTGGTTCTTCAAACAATCGCGTTTGTTGGGTCAATTAGCCATTCACCAAGCCTTACCAATTAACGTTCCTTCGTTTCCGGTGGAGAAAGGGTTCTTAATCATTCCTGGGTAAGGGTTCTCTCATCAGTATGGCTTTACTAGAAAGGGGACACAATCTTAAAATTGCAACTTCTATTATGGGATTGAACCATCCTCTCATTAGAAGGGGTAAACTACTAGTTCCTTAAGAAAAATTAAGTTCTGCTGCATTTCCAACTATGTGACTCGAGTCACCACAATAGAAGATTACTGGATAAGGTTTGACTGTATTATCTCGGTGGAGGATACATAAAAGTGTTTGCCAGAATATATTGATTGGAAATGCAGGTTTCGAAAGGCTAGAAGTTGGAAATGGCATAAGTTGTGGCTATGTTTGCAAGTCACGTTGGAGTAATTGAAGAGTTAACAAAGTAAAATAGAGAAATCAATGAATGTGCAAAAATTCTGGAAACCTTCATCTTGTAGGCCTTTTGGAATCTAAGTGGCAGAAAAGGTAGAAGTGCCAGACTGCCAGTTAGGAAGTGATTGCTTCTACATCTGAAAATGGATAAAAGAGGACATTTACATCCTCTTTATGGATCTAATAGAGGCGGAAAATTCAAGAAGACCCATAAACAAACTGGATGAAGCTTTATATGAGGTATCTAAAACAATGTTGATAACCTGACCGCCTATCCATAATAACTACAAGCAGGAAATTGCGCACCAACAATGTATTTCAGCAACCAGTACAAATTATTTCTCATTAACGATGAATTCTTTGTTGGCAAAATGAATTGATTAGTGGTTCAATTTTATACACAAAATCCCTTTCTCATCTGCTGACAACCCGACCTCTTCTTTGAATTGCCAACTTGCTCATTTAGCTGGCCATCATCGTCATGTTTGATTAGGGGAGGATGCTGAAAGAAGATTACAGCTAGTGCAGAAAAGGAAAAATCACCTTTGAAGTTACCATTGCTTTAAATTTGTGAAACATGCTTAAGTAGGATTTAAGATTCATAAAGTTGGGTTAGTATGTTTATAGAGATGTTGGGTAGCTTAGTGAAAATGCTTCCGTGTTATACCATTTATTCAAATTAGATAAAGTAACAGTCATATTTGGAAAAAAAAACACACCAAGTAGCTACCCAACTGGAAACATTTTACAAGTTTTTTACGGGTATACTCCTCAATTGAAAACAAAATAATAGTAATCGTCAACTATAATAAACGTAAAAACAAAATATGTGCCATGTCAAAGTGGAAAAATAAAACAGAAGTAGGCAACAATTACTGGCCGGAATTCTGAAAGAGAACCATGAGCGTGAACAAAGTAATCATGCCGTGACAAGGAGTAAGGTCTACCTCTACAATTCCTAGCAAATTCAACCATATTTGTTTTGGAAAACAGATTGCAGCCATTGGGCAAGTTGCATTCCTGCCTTGTTCAACTTAGTAGGAACATGTGCGACATGCATTTTCCATTGCCTTTCACAAATATTGTTTTCAATTTTAGAGGTTTCCACATAATGATTGGTCAACGCTAGGGAAACTTATAGCAACTAGTCACGTGTGGTGAGTTAAAACTTTGGTTGAGGAGAATTTGAAGGATATTGTTATTCAGGTTGAAAGCAGCATGATTGAATATTTGGTGGCCTAAGGGTTTTCTTTCCCGTAAAAGGAGGATGATTTACGAGCAACCAAATGTAGGTGCCTGAAAGAAGCTTCATTGTCATGGGAAAATGAAATATTGAACAAATAATTTTGTGATTGAAACACAAATACATTTGAACCGATCCTAATCTGCCAATTCTTTTTGTTATTTAGATATGTAGCTGCCATGTTTTGAGATTCCGGCATTGTTGAGTTTGTTGATGGCAACTAGGTACAAAGATGCAAAGGCTTCGTTTGCATAGTTGACTATCCATTTGGTTTTCTGTTTTCTTCCGTTCTCTCTCACTATTTCACAATCTTTCTCTCAAACTTTATACTTTAATCACTACATAAGAATAAAAAACCACAAAAAAGCCCCCAAAACCCACTATCAAAACTAAACTAAGAGCTGACAACTCCGGTCAAAAGCAAGTGAGTTGCTTGAAGTTCAATTGTTCTTCATTAGCCATTGTCAACAACGGACTATGTTGTATGATGGGTTATATTTATTATGGCACTTCAACATATGGAAGGAGCTTGAAGCCTCAGGGGGTGGATGTGGTATGGATGATCATAGTTAGTCCAAGAATTGCTTTGCATTTTCAGCCTCAAGAAGAAGTGATGGCTGAAGTGACTTGTTGTGCTGCAGAGGTTAACATATATTGAGTTGGTTAGAGTCCAAAGTCTGATATTAATAGTCTCCGAGTACGAGAATCCCAATTTCTTTGTATATGTCCAATCTTAGTACTGCATTCCACCTTTTTCTTTCTCCTGTTGACTTAGGTTAATACAAATTGCTTTATTTTCCTCTTTCTAATGTCTAGGGTTTTCCATTTCAGCCCATTAAAAAGCAATAACGTTGTGCACCCATTACAGGTGGGGATCAATAACAGCATCCAAGCAGCATAATTTTTTAAATTGGGAAACAATTTGAGCCCTACGGAATTCAAATTAAGTGATCCAATTATTCCCCAATTCCAATTTGCGAGGCATGGAACTGAGCAAACACACAATGGATATGCAAATACACGTGTGTAAATATATAGAGGGAGGTAGAGGGAGAGGGAGATGGAGAAATTACTTTTTCGTCCTGGTGAAGGGCGATCCAGACGTGGACCTTATCCATGGTTTGCCAGAAGAAAAATGCCCCAAGCGTCATCCCAAAGAACGTCATCGTTTTGACCATTTCCGGTTGCTTTCTTCACTTCCTCCGGCGAGATCTAAATAAAACCCTAACAGCAGCAACCAAAGCTGGTGAGCTTAATAATCGATTGCCGGGCGGGCGTAGTGTGTGCGTGCGTGCGTGAGAATTGGGATGAAATTCACCTGCACTGAAGTCTGAAACGCAGCTCTACCACTTCGCCTTTAATTTGCATCGACACTCCACGGACTGACTCAAACGACACAGTTTAACTTTAGTCTTTAGCCTATTCGAAAAAACTATGAATATAAAGAGAAAGAATATTACTACAATATCAATGGAGGACTTTTATGATTTACATATGTAGAATTTTAAAGCGTTAATTTTATTTTAGATCCCAATGTTTTAGTGATATTTTAAAATAGATTTTTAGATTTTAATAGTTTCAAATGGGCTATACTATTGCACTTTTATTTTGAAACAGAACTTTATTGACGAATTCGGTAGAAACTTAACAAAATTCAACTATCATTTTGCTCCTACGTAAAGTTTAGGATCTAAATTAAAATTTATCAAAATAAACCTTAATTTTTTTGCTAGTTTGTTACAAACATAATTATATCATATTTTAATTAAAAAAATTTATATTATATCTTAATTTTAAATCCTATCTTAATTACCAATAATACATCAATTAAATATATAATTATATCCTAATAATTATACCATAAAATTTAATTACAATTATCATTACAAATTCCCTCTTCACGCCACTAAACCTAACCCGAAAAAATCGTCACCACTCTAAATTCACCACCCCAAGACCCATCTCCGCCACCAACACCACCGTAGCTACCCCAATTTGTAGAAGCAGGATTACCACCAAACATTACGTCCATGCTGCCATCAAACCCATACCTCTCCGCCAAATAGGCCAACAAACACAGTCCACCACAACACTTCTTCCCCTTCTTCCTCACCAACCACCACAACACCTCAAACCACCATACTCATTTTCTTCCATCACCACCAAAATCG
>JAOTQG010122213.1:0-10583 GCA_025631175.1 Iris virginica | reverse complement strand
ATGGGCTGATATAGAGGATCCAAAATTCAATCTAGCTAGGGTTGGAATCACTCAATATAGAGAAGTTGTGAAGGCGCAATAAGAAAGGGAAGGCTATTAAGATCTTTAAGAATGAGAAAATTAAGAGAATTCCAAAGCTTAAGGATCGGTATCTATAGAAAATAGAATTAAATAATTATTTGATATTTGAACCATCGCTTAACTATGCGTTTAGTCTATATCTTTTTTTGCTTTATGTTTGGTACATCGTATGTATAGTTATTTTTTCAAAATTTTAGGAAAAAAATTTCTCCGCCCCCCAAGGTTGACATCGTAATAGTGAACAGCGGTGGCATAGTGGGTGTGGGCTGCAGCCTGCAGTAGCGGGGAGAGAGTGAATTCGGTGGGTTAAATGTGAACGCCTTGAAAAGGAATCTAGTAGTATTTAGGAAGTAAATATGGCTGAATGACGAAATTACTCTTCTTCCAAAGTCCAATGGTACACACATGTTGAAGTTAACGACAACCTTAGCTTTGCTTGGGAATTCCATAGTTGAGAGCAGACAGAGCAGTAGTTTCTTGATTATCTAAAGAAGAGACCAACGATAGGGCTTCCTTCAGAATGACAATGTTGGTACGGGAGATGGATCATACACCACGGATCGAGCTTAAGCCCACATCTTTTTGCTTAAGTAATGGATTGGCTAACTAGACATCTACAAGATGATATACCTTAGTTCATGCTACTTGCCGATGACATTGTCCTTATCGATGAAACAAATAATGAGGTTTATGATAAGTTCGAATAGTGGAGAGAAACTTTAGAATTCAAATAGTTTAAAATAAGTAGGAGCATAACAGAGTATATGGCTTGCAACTTTAGTGGTAAGAGGAGTATTAGTGAAGTGAAAGTTAAGTTAGATGGAGAAGAAATACCTCAAAGGAAAAAAATTCAATATCTAGGATCAATCGTCAATTAAGATGGAGAGATTGAAGAGGATGTAAATCATAGAATAAAATTTGGTTGGATGAAATTGAAGAGCGCATTTGGAGTGTTATGTGATAGAGGTATAGCAATAAAGCTGAAGGGAAAATTTTATAGGATAGCTGTTAGGCCTGTTTATTCTATGGAATTGAGTGTTGGGCTACTAAGAAGGAACGTGCTAACATGATGAGTGTAGCGGAAATGCGAATGCTTTGATGGATGTATAGTAAAACTTGAAAAAAATATGCTTCGTAATAAATAAATACGAGAAATGATAAAAAACTATAGTAGAGATTAGAGAAAATAAGAGAGAACCGCTAAGATGGTTTGGTCATTTATAACGTTGACCCCTTAGTGCTCGTTAGGAAGTGCGACTTTATTTGTTTTAATCAAGCTACGGTGTGGGGTAGGCCAAAGTTAATATGGACACCGGCAATATAGAAAGACATGAAAGATTTTGATCGTTATGGTGACTTGGCATTGGATCTACATGGAATTGCGGAAAAAAGTTCATTAGCCTACCATAAGTGATTGTGATTAAGGCTTTGTTGTTGCTGTTGTTATTGGATTTTGCAAAGTTCAAGGGAAAGTATTTACGTGAATCAAAGGAAATACATCATAGATTTTCTCGAGGAGACAGAACTTTTGTGGGGCATAATTGTCGAGGCTTAAGTTGATGCCAACGTGAATGAAAGGATGAAGTTTCAGCGATTTGTGGGGAGATTAATATATTTGTTACATGTCTGTCCTGAAATAGATTCGCATAGTATTTACTTCACCGTAAGTGTGGTTAGTCGATTCATGCATTCAAGAGGACAATAAATCTTTGAAGCTGGCTATAGAATACTAAGGTGCCTAAAAGGTACCCTTGGAAAAGGTCTTATGTTTAGGTGTGATAATACACATGTTGAAGTTTATACGTATGCTGATTGGGTTGGGGTGGGAACATTTCTGATAGGCGATCAACATCAGAATAGTGCACATTTGTTGGAGGAAATCTTGTCACTTGGAGAAGTAAAAAACTAAATGTTGTAGCAGAAGCAGTGTCGAAGCTGAATTTAGATCCCTGACATGAGGGATTTGTGAGGCAATATGGCTCAAACGGTTCTTAGAGGACTTAAAGATCTCTTATACACTTCTGACGAAAGTTTGCAGCGACACCAAGGCTTCATTCTAATCGCTCATAATCCAGTCCAACATGATAGAACCAAGCACATCGAAGTTGAC
This sequence comes from Iris virginica, assembly GCA_025631175.1. Taxonomy (NCBI): domain Eukaryota; kingdom Viridiplantae; phylum Streptophyta; class Magnoliopsida; order Asparagales; family Iridaceae; genus Iris; species Iris virginica. The sequence goes on along the minus strand of JAOTQG010122213.1, from coordinate 8,392 downwards.
AAACACTTCATGAAGGAGAAACTTGAAACTGGTCTGATTTGTATTCCTTATGTACCAACAACTCAGTAGAACCAACAACTCAGTAGACAGCCGACATCCTTACCATAGTACTGCATAAGAAATAATTTGACTATTTTGTAGGCAAGTTGGCAATGGAGGATATCTACAAGCCAGCTTGAGGGGGAGTGAAAGGAGAACATGGTAAATTTATACTGTATTCTATTGTAAATATAGCGGATTCTGTAATTCCCTAATCAAGGGATTTAGGATTAGATGATTGATAGAATCATTAGATTGATCTTGGATAGCTAACCATTTAATAATCTTCTATATTGAATGATTAAAACATCTAGTCTTGGTATAGTTTAAGGGTTAAACTCCATTAAGGTTCCAATGCAGTTAAATGTTTAGTTCAAGTCTAACTTAGTTTTCTTTTGTATGATCGAGATTACTAATCAAGGTATTTTAGATTCATTAAAAAGCAAAGAAATTTATGTTTCTTTTATAGATATCATTGCTCCCTTATTTCAGCCTCCTTCCATGTATCAAACATCATCAAATCTAGACTATGGAAGGAATACAACCCAACTTTCTAAGAGGAAGAAAATGGACAGCATATTCCCCAGTTTTGCCCAGCTTTTGCCCTTTGTCAGCCAAGAAATTTAGCCTTTAACTTGATTTCAAGTGTTCCAATCTATCCAGAAATTATCCCCAAAATTAACCCAATCATACCATAGTTTTTCATCAATTAACATCAATCAAACACCTATTTCAACTCCAAGCACATTCAAATTCAATTAAACCCATGAACGGACAAAATGCATTCTTCTATTGTTGTTCAAACTGGAATGTACCTAAATCGACTCTATGAACTTGACCAAAATAAAAATAGAAATAAGGCATTCAGTTCAGACCCTCCAATCATCAATTTCTTCTCCAACGGTTTCACAACTCAAACAATTCACCAAACACCTTGTAGGCATCCTAAGGTTTAACAGATTTTCTTGCAACTAGTTTCCCCATAGTCAGATCTCCATATCTTCTATATCAAAACTTCATAAATTTTGATTTTACTACCCAATAAAGATATGTGAGTTAACTTTCTAAGAACATATAATAATCGAAATCCATTATATATTGAACTCTCTATGGTTGTTTTACTCTGGTTAGTTCAGAATCAATATCTGTATACCATTATATTCACCAAATATTTACTACAACTCCAAATATTATCAATTTTGCATATCCATATAATAGACTCCTTGATATAGAATTTAGACCTTGAAATCACTTTAATTGATCAATTACATGTCGCATTTAAACGCAGAACATTTGTCCACAATTTTGATCGCATGGTAGTAACTTGCATGAATTATTTGAGATGCTTCCCAACCTCGGAATTTTATGAAATTTTAGGGAGAAATACACGATACACGCACAATTGAACAATTGAACAATATATCAAAAATTCAGAATTTTCTACCACACGGATTGTTACCAGTAAATTCGGAGAGCTCGAATACTCAAAAAAATAGATTAAAATCAAGAAATTAAGGAGGGAAGAGAAATTTCCTCACCTTTAAAATTTTCTCCTTCTCTTCTCTCTTGGTGCAGAACTTCCCTTCTCTTCTTGTTTCTTATCCTTTTCTTTTAAACTAATTTATGGTGGTGTGAAAATGAGGGGAAAAAGATGGAAAAGGTTTAGCTTTTATAGTCGCTCTCATGGTGTAATGACAAACCATGTAGAGGACACACCTTCACTTGCGTTCTAGCTCATCAAGCTAACGGTGCTTAGTCACTAATCTAAGCTGAAAATGCACCTAGACGCCCTCCAAGTTTTGTTGCTTTTCCTACAATCCTCTAATTTACCCTTTATGCTCATAGGTCTTCCCTATTAGTTTATCGGTCAAAGTTAACTAACAAATCTTGTTATATTTTACTAATTAGGGTTAGTATTATCACAATATTATTTATTAGTATTATTAATAAATTAATTGGTGAAAAAATTGTGGGACCTTACAATGTGGTTTGCAGAATACGCAATGGGCAGTGAGGCATCACAAGTTTGTGGAGACATATACAACTATGGAATTCTTTAATTGGAGATGTTTACTAGAAAGAGACCAACTGATGACATATTTCACGGAAGTATGAATCTTCATAACTTTGCAAAGTTGGCATTTTCTGAAAGACTTGTTGGAGTTGTTGATCCAATGCTTCTTCAATTCGGAGAGGACGAAGAGGAAAATAGCACTAACGGTAGCACTTGTAACAGAAGCATTGCAAAAGTGGAGGAGTGATTGATTTCGATACTCAAAATTGGAGTTGCTTGCTCAATGGAACTCCCGGGAGAGAGAATGGATATTACCGTGTTGTAGCTCAACTGCGAGTGATTCACAATATTCTCTTGTCAAGAGATGGGGTGTGTGGAAATGAGAGAACTAGAACTTTCATTATTCTTGATTCGTGATCAGGTAAGACATGTAGCTCTTTTTGTTTCTATATATTTTGTTTACATAACAGTGAACATACATAAGTACTAAAGCTTTCTTACTCGCTGTTTATTTTCAGAACCGTTTACATTTCCTTTTACTCAAATTGTGTACTTGGGTTTTCATATATCGAATTGAATATTGTCACGTCCTCCTTAACGTACACCTCTTCAAATGATTTCGTCTGAAATTAATGTCCCGAGTGCATGCAATTCTTTGTATTCTATTGTACAACTCTAAGCGAGCTTGGCATTGGTTTAGTTGATTTTCGTATTAATTTGTGGGGGTAAATTGAAAAAAGCGTTGGGGACAAAGTTAAATTTTAGCATGGATTTTCACCCTCAGACAGATGGCTAGCTAGTTAGAAAGGACATTTCGGACATTGGAGCCTTGGAGGATATGTTGTGCGCATGTGCTATCGACGTGGCTGGTTCGTGGTAGGATAGCTAACCTTTAGTAGAGTTTGTTTGAATAACAGTTTCAATCCAGAATGTAGATGGCTGCATATGAAGCACTCTATGAAAGGAAGTGCAGAACACCTATTTGTTGGAACGATGTCGGTGAACGATAACTTTTGAGACCCAAAATTCTGCAGCAAATAGCTAATAAGATTGAGATCATTAGGTAGCATATTCATGCGGTGCAGAGTAGACGGAAAAACTATGTTGACCGGAAATTAGAGTTTGAGGTCAGAGATCATGCATCTCTTAAAGCCTGTCCTATGAGATTTGGGGTTCGTTGCATGCTTAGTCCAAGATTTGATGATCATTTTTCAAAAAATCGACTATAGTTTAGTAATTTGGTTCAATAAATGTATAGAAACTACACTAAGTTATAGTTTCGTGTTCGATAAATTTTAATAGATAAAACTTAAATCAAATTTTCATTTAAAAATTAATAATGCTGACCGAAAACTGACGCTCATTTTGAGACGTAGACGTAGTTCTCTTTTGTCGAAGCATAGTGCACCCTATAAAATGGTGGTGTATTAAAACTGGAAATGTTGGCGCATCTCTCTTGTCAGATGATCAAACTATATATAATATGAGACTATATAAGGTTTATTCATCGATTTAGTACATTCATATGCATGTGATGCAAGTGACACAACTTTACATCAATAAGAACTAAAAAGTTGCTTCCGAATGGAGTAAAGTAGGATTTTATTGGAATTCGCTTCTCGGTTAGCTTCATTTTGGCGAAAAAAATAAAAATGGTGAGAACTTCACCTCGTGCTATGTTCCGTTCATCGCTACTTCATGGTGTGTTCCGTTCATCGCTACTTCATGGTGTGTTCCGTTCATCGGTGCTACATGGTGTGTTCCGTTCATCGCTACTTCATTACTTGTTGCAATACCATCTTCAATATTTCTCATCTGGGCTGCATCGGCATCTCTGCTGATGATTTCCTTTGATGCATCATATGAAGCATGTAACCCTACGAGTAAGTAGTATACGAGTAAAAGGACTGTCCAGACGGAAAATCTCACAAATGATGGTCCATCAATCGAACCCATGATGAACAAATTGATTGCTATGCTTGCTGACGGCAACCATGGCATCAATGGCACGCCCCATTGTTTCGGCTTCCTTGCTTCCTTCACCATCAACTGTAGTCCCAATGTTGCTATGAACCAAACAACGCCCACGCCTAAGTAACCAGCCCAAGCGTTCACCCCTAGTGCCCAAAGAAGACCAAAGCAAATAGAGGAGACAACTATTAACGACAGGAAGCCGATGAGCTTGTTCCGTGTGGAATCTGACGTCTCCCCACTAACATAGTATCGTCTGACGAGCAGTGCCATGGCGACTAACGAGAATATGAATAGCGTAGAAATGGAGAGGAGATTCGCCAATATATCCAGGCTGGTGAAGAAAGCGACAATGCAGTTTGCGACAGTCATGATCATGGTTGCATTCATTGGTGTCCCCGTCTTCGCACTGATCACTGCAAGAATGGGCGGAGCCATGTGCGTGCGTGAAATGTGTGTGAAATACCTCGCTTGCCCGATTACGTTGGCTAGTAAACACGCTGTCATCCCCTTCAACGCGCCAAATGCAACTATGTACTTGGCCCAGTTCATCCCTATGGCCTGGAACGCAATCGTGAAAGGTGCATCAACATCAATTTGATTGTACGGCTGTATCAAGCAAATTGTTGCTGCTAGGAGGCAGTAAGTCGTGATGACAACCACCATGGATCCGATCAGACCGATGGGGATATCTCTGCGGGGATTCTTGACCTCCTCTCCCAGGGTTGCTACAGCATCAAATCCCACGTAAGCGAAGAATAGCACGGCCGTGGCTTTGAAAACTCCCCGCATCCCAAAAGGGAGGAACGGCCGAAGATTAGCGGGCTTCGCCTTTGTCAGTCCGGCCCCGAGCACGAAAGCGATAACCACAAAATGGATTACCGTTGCAACGGAATTGAACCGCGAGGAACCCTTTATGCTCCAGCACGCGCCAACACAAATGGCGATGGAGATAGCTACTGCGATGGGATCTAAATGGTTGTAGCCCTCGCTGAGAAATGAGACATTGACACGAAAATCATTAGGACTGTAATTGCATAATGTTGCAAAATAAGAAGTCCACGATCTTGCCACGCTTGCTCCGGCTACAACATATTCAAACAGGATGTTCCCAGCTGCAATAAAAGCGACAAAATCGCCTAGCTCGACTCTCAGGTATGCAAACGATCCTCCAGCCACAGGAAGCTCGACAGCAAATTCGGCATAACACAATACAGATAACAATGCAGAAATGCCAGATATAGCATAAGACAGCATGACAGCCGGACCTGCAAGATGCCCTGCAGCTTCTCCGGTGAGAACAAAAACTCCAGCACCCATTACAGCTCCAACCCCGAAACAGAAAATGTCGAACCAATTTAGCGTCTTCCTCATCTCGTTCTGGCTGCGAGCACGCATTTGGTTCAGCTCTAGGTGGTCGAGCGATCGCGTGAAAACACGGTTCTTGAGGCGCGCTTTCGTGTCGCGTAACGCGTTGACATAATTTCCCCAGTTCTGAAATGATTCTTCAGGGAAAAAATCATTTTTGGTGAGTCCAGTACAACATCTTCTCTTTCGTGTAGTATTATTGTCTTGGTCTCCGCTAACAATACCTTCCACCATTTTTCGGCCTGCAAGCTATTACAAAATATTAATGGCCGGAATAGTAGTACAATGAACTCTAAACACATCCATGCAAAAGTACACAAAAGTGGGTCGTTGGACTCACTTTTTTTCACACTTGTTGTACCTTGAACTATTCGACTAATTATTTAGCACTTGTTAAAGTTAAAAGTTCATTTTTGGGACTTGTAACACCAAATTAATTAGAGATTAGAGTGCAAATTCAATAGCTGCTAGTAGTGGGAAGTGAAGGAAGACATACCTCAAAAATGGAAACAGAGAAATTTAGGACCTTGTCCTCAAAGCTAGCAGTAGCAGCTATAGGGTGGGTACTGATCTTCATGTACAACTTCCTCCTCATTATTATAGGACGCATGCATGCATGGTTCGGTGAACCCAAAATTTGTTATCTTGTTAGAAAACCAAAAAGAATTGGAAAACTTTATTGATTAAAAGAAGAAAAAGAATTGGAGTGCTTATTTATAGGAAATTAAATACATACAAAAGTCATTTCGATTATTTAGTGTTTGTTAGTACTCCCTACCTACCAAAGTTCGTAATAACGATTATTTCCTATCTGGATTAACTGCGTGAGTTAAGATTTTCTGTCTGGCTCAAATGGTGTTTTATTATTTTAGTTTATTCTTTTAAAATTTCATCTCAATCGTTTAAAGGATGAGAGTTCGGATTTTCTGTTTCACTTTCTATCTTATCTTTCTAAAACTCCATTTCAACTGTTTAAAAAATGATTATAAAATTTTAAACTCTAAATATTATGTTAAGTATTGTTTTTAAAAACTATGTGATGGTAAATGAGACACCACTTGTGATAGAAAATCCCGATTTAAAAGATGATCGTAAAATTTTAAACTCTAAATTCTAGTTAATTTAAAATACGTGTCGTTTTTAAAAGACATGTGATATGAGATAAATACCATTTGAAACAAAAAAATCCGGACTGAAATTAACTATCTTGAATAAATAAATAGTGAAAGATTTTTTTGGATCCTTAGTATGTTTGTATCTTTTTCGTTTTGTATTGTTTTTTTTTTTTTGTTTTCTTTGAAGAACATAAACAATGAAAAATTTTAAATGCACATGCAATGCTCGTTTCAAGTTCACTGGTATCATCATAAGACATGAAAGGATAAAAAATAACCCCCCCCCCCCAAGTATACCAAAAAAATTTCATTTCGTCTTGAAACCCTCTGGGCGAATATTCTCCCAGACCTACACCTTATATCGAAAATCATCACATGTGGCTCTTGCATGGGCGAAGTGTTAGGGCATGCACGTCACCGCATACGACTTGGTTAAAAGGGGGATAATGAGAGGGTTATTTCTTAATTCATTGTCTATTTTTGTTAATGGTGTGAGGGACATGGATCAAGAAAAACCATAATTATTTAGGTTTTATATTACATGATATTTGTTTTCTGATTTTTGATGGATGTACAACATTTTATCTCTATATATCTCTATTATGTTTTTACTTTGATCATTATAAACTATATCATATCGTTAAATATTGACTTCCTGATCCAAACCTTATAATTTATTAGCTAGAGCTTATAAGAATAACAAAGAGCATTTAAAGGTAGGTATTCTTCAACAAGATTATAGTTTCTCCTTCATAAGGTCCATCACGGCCGGACTTGAACCGGGCCCTAACCTTCTCGTTATGAAAGAGAAGAAGATGCCTAAATGTGATGAAAATAGGGCAAGCTAGGTTTCCCAAGTTCAATCGAGAAGTTAGGGTTTGATTACAATTAAGGGATTTCTTTATAAGGCTACAAAGTGTGTTGAGAGTTTTCAGCATTGATATATAGCTACAAGAAAATGCAAGTGCTTTGTGATTACTCCATGTGTGTTAGTTGTGATGATTTGTAATGTTAATTATTTCAAAATCTCTTATATTATATCATCAAATATCACACTTATGATTTAAGACTAATTCTCTTTTCTTATTTATATTTGTTGGTATGCTCTTTACGGTTTTTTTTTTTTTAATACTGAATTTGGAAGAGTATTTATTTCACACACTTTACACACAATGACTTTTATAAAACGTAAGTGTGTGTGTGTGTGGTTTGTAAAATACTCCTTATTTTGTGTAGAGTTCTGTGTGCCATTATGCGGAAAAATGATGAATATTTTCTTATACTCATTCACCGCTTTGGTTCATTATGGTGCTGAGTATATATACTATCCGAAAATTGTGTACATATGGGTGGTAAAGATAGGCATGCTGAATAGTGTGAGGAGTTAAATAGTACATATGGGTGGTAAAGATATTCAATAACTTCAATTAAATTTACACCAGGCATGCTGAATAGTGTGAGGAGTTAAATAATATCTAGGTTGACGAGGGGAGCTTAGGATAATGTCATGTAGACCACGCAATATTCTATTGAGAGTGAGGATTTGTCTAACTGTGGTGGAGTTGAAACATATTGAGGATTTGACTTTAGATGTATAAATTTCAAAAAAAGTGAAAGTATGTATGTATATATATATATATAGGGATTTATTCCACTACAAATCACTTTTTCGTATAAACCGTACGAACTAGTTGTATCTTAGTATATTTTTGTTGTATGTTAGTTATATGTCTGTATTTTGTAAAATAAAGATCCAATGCAAGAATTTTTTTTAAGAAAATCAACTAAGATACAACAAAAATATATTAACATACAACAGATTCGTAAATATACAACAAACTAACTAAAATACAAAGATACAACAAAAACGTAATAAGATACAACG
>JAOTQG010122212.1:0-21030 GCA_025631175.1 Iris virginica | reverse complement strand
TGTAAAGCAACCAACCAATCAATCGACCAACCAATAGGAGACATGCATGCTAGAACATTATTAAGAGACCGAAAGGGCGAATTGGGTGCCCAACCCCTTTCCGATTCGTAACCTAGCCCCCGGACCTACAATCTCTTACACTTAAAAGGCTTGTGCTTTCGAAGCCTCAAAATACAAACGGAGGTGGCGACTCTCAATTTTTTCATACAAAGTTGAGTGGTCTGTGAAACCCACGTCGTACCAAAGTTCTCATCGCACACGCCCGATGACACGTTTCATCCGAGAAACCTCGATTAGTGCTATTCATTAACCCGAGGGGCGCTAGAACGTGGGGTTCTCACAATGTGTTCCCAACAATGAAGAGTTGAAGCGATGAATCCTAGAAGAAGCTCACAAGTCCCAGTACGCGATACACCCTAAAAGTACTAAGATGTATAGGGACCTTAAAGAAATATTTTGGTGGAACAACATGAAAAGAGATTGCGGAGTATGTTTCCAAGTGCCTGACCTGTCAACAAGTAAAACCTGAACACCAGAAACCAAGGGGACTTCTTCAACCTCTAGAAATACCCGAGTAGAAATGGGAACACGTTGCTATGGATTTTGTATGTGGGTTACCTAAGACTCGTAAGGGACAAGATTCCATTTGGGTAATTATCGATAGACTCACAAAATCGGCACACTTCCTTGCCATTAGCATGAGCTGGCGCATTGATAAGCTAGCACAAATGTACGTGGAGGAGATAGTTAGACTGTATGGAGTACTCGTCAACATTGGTTTCGACAGAGACCCTCGTTTTACTTCCTGATTTTGGACCAGACTCCAAGAAGCTCTTGGAACCCGATTGAACCTTAGTACTGCCTTCCACCCACAAACAGATGGACAAACCGATAGAACTATCCAAACTCTAGAAGATATGTTGAGGGGATGTACTATTGACTTTTAAGGAAGTTGGGAGAAACACTTAGCACTCGCTGAATTCTCCTATAACAATAGTTACCATTCAAGTATTCGAATGGCCCTGTACGAGGCTCTATATGGAAGGAATTATCGATCCCCCTTGTGTCAGACTGAGATAGGAGAAGAAAAGTTGTTGGGAGTAGAATTGGTTCAAGTGACATCTGAGAAAATCAAGGTAATACGATAGCAGTTGCTGGAAGCACAGAGTCGTCAAAAGAGCTATGCCGACAATCGAAGACGAGACCTAGATTTTGAAGTAGGCGATAAGGTATTTTTAAAGGTGTCACCATGGAAGGGGATTGTGAGATTTGGAAAGAAAGGAAAACTGGCACCCCGTTACATTGGTCCTTACGATATTATCGAAAGAGTTGGTAAAGTGGCTTATCGGTTGGCACTACCCGCAGACTTGGAAGCAATTCATGATGTCTTCCATGTTTCTATGCTTCGGAAATACTCTCCCGACCCTTCACACATCTTAAAGCAAGAATCCGTAACTGTCAATCCTAGCCTTAAGTATGAGGAACGTCCTATTAAAATCGTGGGACGTTACGAGAAGACTTTACGCAGCAAAACCATTCCACTGGTTAAAGTAATATGGCAGCATTATGGACAAGAAGAAGAGACGTGAGAAAGGGAAAGCGACATCAGGGAAAGATACCCTGATTTGCCCGAGGAACTAGGTATGTACTTAAACAAGTTTTAGAATTCGAGGACGAATTCTTTTTAAGGGGAAGAGGATGTGAGACCCCGAAAATTCGTTAGCAGAAAAATAGGTGACACACCTCCCAAAGTTAAAAGAGTAAAGGGAACAAGTTAATAATTCATTGTGTCACCTATTTTTCTGCTAACGAATTTTCGGTGTCTCACATCCTCTGTCATTGACATAGGGTTTCTTAACTCGTATAATTCACCTCCCAAGATTTGGTGACCCTCGTTAACAATTTCTTATTAAAGAAATTGTTCTAGGATGAATTATACGAGTTAAGAAACCCTATGTCAATGACAGTTAGGCCCTAGGACTAAAAAGGAAGAAGTTTCGTTAGAAAACTAACAGAGCATAAGAAGAAAGTTAGAAACCGTTAGGAGACTAACGGAAAAAGAGTAACAAGGACTAACAAAGTTAACAATTCTCCACCTTTTAGTGCCTTATCGATAATTTTTAGAAAAGTTGAGGTGCTCAAGTGAAAATAAAAATGACGACTGAGGTGCTTAAGTATAACTTTGGAAAGTTAAGAACCTAAAGTAAAAATTTTGTAGACTAGGATTGGCTTGTCAACACTCTAGCCCTCTCTCACTCTACGCCACTTGGAAACTTCTGATTGAGGACTAGGGGTATAAATACCCACCAATCCTATCCTTTTGTTACCAATGTTAGAGAGAGAAATTGAAAAGAGAGAGAGAGTAGAGAGAGAAAGAGAGCACGGGAGAGAAGAAAACTGAGAAGAAGGAAGGAGAGCTCAATCCAAGGCTGCCAAAACATTTCTTGGAAAGTGAGGATCAAGAACCATTGAAGATTAAATCAAGAAAGGGCAAAAATTGTGAGTTATTTCTTCCTAAAACTCAAGAACTCCCGAATCTGTGTTCTATGGTTTAAGCATTCAAATCGTGATCATTTTTTATTCTTCTTGATTCTAAGATGTAGATAATCTTACAAGGATTAAATCGACATAAAGATCACTGAAAACGTTCGAGGAATGAGAGAGATATTGATCAAAAACCATAACTAACCATTGAAGAACAATTTTAAACTCGAGACTTTGAACAAGAATTAAATGGTGAAATCTCAATGAAAAATAGTTATTCTTGATCCTAAAATTTAGGGGAGATCAAGGAGAATGACTCTGTGTTGAGAAACTGAAGTTTAATGGCTTGAATATTGAGGAATTGGTGCTAGAACAGAAGTATATAACATATAACCCAAATGAGAGAGCTTACTGACTTGTTTTGAGTTTTTGGCCATGCTATTGATCGAATATCTATGAACTCCAAACATAAAAGTTGTAGTAGACTTCTTAAGAAAAACACGGAATCAAGAATGGATCAATTTAGTTGAGAAAAGAAGGAGATATCACCTCTGCAAGTTCCTATCCAAAACCAGAGTAAGAAAAATGGCAAAACCCGGTTGCAGAGCTCTATAGCGTTAACAGTGCTATAGCACTTCAAAGTGCTATAGAACTTCAAAGTGCTATAGCGTTGTCAACTCCATAGCGTTGTTGCTGCTTCTAAAATGTTACCTTTGACCCCCTGAACTTGTGCGTTGACCCTAAACCACCCTTAAACCTAAAAAGGGAAGGTTAGGATGTGATTGTCGAGACATAAGCTTGATGTTATGATGGCTCATAAAAAACTAACTAAGGGTTAAAAAAACTAAACCCTAGAAAGGAATTAGAGATCACATGATGAAAACAAGTGAATGGAGAATGAATCTTTCGTTAAATTTTGAGATATGAAGAGATTCATTCGCGAAATTGGTAAAGGAATCAAATCAAGACAATGGCAAGACAACACAAGAAGTCAAGCTTGATGTTAAGATGGCTCGTGACCTAAAAAGCGTGTCATGTATAAAGGGAAGTTACGAATTGACAACTAAGCCCTATTGCAAATACTGTGGACTCTTGCTTGGAAATGCCTTATACATGTATCATGCGTTATCCCTTGTATCGTTCATGTTGGATAGTACCATAGTGCATACTTGTTAACGATATCTTGTTGGATTGGTACCCATTGCATGTTCACTCATTATATCTTGTTGGGTTGAGATCCCATTATAATTGGCATGTTTGTTGATTATATCTTGTTGGGTTGAAACACTTATTGCTTGCATATCTATTAATGATACCTTGTTGGGTTGAGACCCCCTTTATTGCTTGTTGCGGATGCTAAGGCATCCTCGTGTTGACCGGTCTGGACAAGGAGCGCGGTATCCATCTGAACGGTAGAGGGCCGTTGGTCGGACCCGGCTCTCTTGTGTCCAAGTCCCTAACGTGCAGGGTAAGAAGAAGCCTTGACGGGTAGGGTCGTAGGTTGGGTGTGGGTTTGCTCCACATGGGCCCCCGATGTGATAAGGTAGTGCCAAACAGGTTGTGTCAAGCGTAGTACTCAAGCTACGGCCACCCGGAGTTATATGGGTGCCCCATGGTTGTGGCCATGAGAGGATTTACTTGGTTGGTAAGCCGGGTAACTTGAAATGTGTACTTGTCCGCATGCTATCTCATTATACTTGCTCACATTATATGCATGTTAATTGTACCCGAGCATACGAGCATTATTTTCGAAAAGAACCTCGCTGAGCCTAATGGCTGACTAGTTTTAAAACTATATATATTAGGCAACAAGGTGTAACAATAGCGTGGCTCGTGACTCGAGGAGCGCATGGAGTTCTTTAAGAATGCGACCTAGTGGGATATGAAAGTATAAGCGTGAAGCGGTACTAGTTTGTAATAAATAATGCTTAAAGGGCGAGTTGTAATAGTTAGTAGTATCAAGACTTGTGACATGAGCTATGTTATGGTTGACATAGTTGTGATGTAATAATTAATTATTTGCGTGTTTGCTCTATTTTGTACTTACCATCACGCCTTGACTTGAACTTCGAAAGGGGCTCAAGTTTGGGGCGTGACATTCAAGTACAATGTAGGGTATATTTTGGATGATCCATTTTTTGCAAGATTTTATTTTTATTTTATTTTATCTTTATTATTGGTGAAAATTTAAATGATCTATTTATCCTTTAAAATTTAATTATTGTATAATAATGATGTAGAAAAACAAAGTTAGAGCAATAGTTGCGATTTAAGATGATTTTTGTTTATGTTGCGTGTTTGTTTTAGTTTTGTAAAAGTTTTACAGTTTTGCCCTTCAATATTTAATAAATTACATGATAGTGATGGAGAAAGAAAGAACGAATGATAGTTGTAATTTGATATAATATTTGATAGCATATTAAGATGGGTATAGATGTATGTAAAAGAGAATTCGAGAGAGAAAAAAATATATTTTTTAAACTTAACTCGTGAACGATATATTTTAAAAATATTATGCAAAAAATTCATAAACAAACACACTCCGTATTTTTAATATCTATCAAATAAATATCATTTTTTTGCAATTTTTCAAAATACATTGCAAAAATTTCGTTCGAACGCATTGCTTCGCTCACTCGGCTTGTCATATCACATTCCCTTAAAAGAAACAAACACCAACCCACAAGTGTTTTTGCACAAGTTTCTCACCGCATTTTCTTACACAATACAATACCCTCACTCACTCAACTATTTCGCAAATTCCTCTCTTTTGCATGCTTCGAACATCCACCAAAACACACACACACGCAGCCCCATTGACAGAAAACTCACGCACATCCAATCCAGCTAAACCATTTTTGTTGCATGTTTTTTCTCTGTTATTTTCTTTGTTGCGCCTAACAAACTGGTGCATAGTCTCTCTTTATGTCCATGTTGCTCAATTTGAGTTCTTAACATAATGGGTATTGATTCTAACCAGGTTTTTTATTGATATTTTATAGTTTGTGGGGTTTAATTCAATTTTGTGTCTTTTCATCTGATGGGTCCCGTGAGGGGTTGCAAAAAGAGAAAGAAGGCAGAGAAGAAGCTTGAACAAAGCTCTTTCCTTTCTGGGTCTTCTCAGGATGCCTCTGTTGACTGGTGGGATTGCTTCTCCAAGCAGATTGATGGTACATATACTTTTCAATTCTTGATAGCTTTAACATTCTCTTTTTTTTTTCTTTTGCTAGTTGTTTGTGTGATATCTTTTATCTTCTTGTCTTGAGGTATGAATCTTGATTTTGCATTCTTGATTACTTTTGGTTTGAGGGGAATGTTGGGTTTATATTTGTTTGGTTAAATTTTGTTCTCTAGTGTTGAATCCAATTTTGGTTTATTTGATTGCTATTCTGATGTATCTCTCATCAAAGTTATATGTCATCGTACTCTAATGCATTGAAGGGTTAATCCTAATCTGCTTATGTTATCACCAGTTGTGTCATCTATTTGACCTAACATTGTGGATTTATTGATTTGCTGTGTAAGGGGAATACAAACATGGAATAACTATGATCAATCAGATGTTGATTAAACCGATAATATAATAGGAATATTTTTAGGGCAATGCAGGATATTTGAATCCTCTACAGATCGATAGTTGGTTTAATTTAATCTTCTGTTCATATAATAGGAAATAAATAATTTTGATATCTGTTGTTCTTGTCTTGTGCGGTTTTAATAGATTTCAAGTTTTCTTAGTTAGCGACCAGCATTGAAAGACTATTTTCTAAAGATATGTGCTGAATGGCTCTTTCATTCTTGTTCATACATATCATCTTGATCAATGATTTTGGTAGTAGAGATGATTACTGGATGGCCAGTGAAGATATAGTTAAAAGTTGTATAGATATTTAAGATTAGGATGGGCAGGCCTTGGGACCATGGTGATTCTCGTACATTAACCAGTCGTAGAGGCCGAAGTTCAGAAGCATCATGCGCTTTTTTAAGTTGCAATAGTTTAGTCGAGATTCTATCCCCTTGGTGACATATGTTCATTTAGTGAAAAATGCATGTCTAAGGTCAAGTATTCTATCTCAGCTACATTTGTTCATTTAGTGATACTGCATATCCTGTATATGCCGTTAACATAGGATTTTCGATAATACTTAAGTTATTTCTTTCTAAAAGATATAACAAGAATGGAATGGTCTAATTTGTTTCTTGTTTCTCGTCTATGTCATGGTTAAAGAATAGCTGAAAATTTTGAGAATTAGGGATCGACATGAAAGTTGATTTGCAGGATTGGATGTGTTATTTCTCTTGATGATTGTATCAGATAGTAAGGGCCCTTACGTATTAATTTTGTATTCAAGTACCAGGCTGCTTTGTTAATGATAGCTCTGTCTCCTTCTTCCAACTAAGTTTAGAAAATAGATTGGTCCTGATGGATGCTCTATTCGCTTTCAGTGCATTTGATGAAACATGCCTCTTGTTTCTCCATAGACCAGTCACTAAATCTGCATTGTTGTTTTCTTGAATTGAATACTAGCAGAACTACATCTAAATCCTTGTCCTCTAATTATCTGCATAATCCAGATGAAGCCAATTTATCCTCCCCATCCACTATCACTTTTATTTCCAATACAAACGAATGCTGCCCAGGGCTTAGCTTAAAATCAATCAGTGACTTTTGGCCCACATTTAAGAACCGAGTAACCCGAGCTTGTATTCGCTGGATTGTTTTCCATTTGAACCTTGAAGTGGAAAATCAGGTGAAGCTATTGTTTTCTGTTCAATATAGAACTTCTCAGCAAATTCCTACAAGCGTCTCATGGATCTTCACTTCACCCGATGGTCCATGTCAGCCAACTCGCCAACTCAAATGACACTAATATTACGACTTGTATGTCCCCCCACGTTTTGCATACTCTGTGGAATTCTTCAAAAATTAGTAAACACCAGTTTGATTTGAGCCATGCATGAGTGTCGGTAATGCTTTCTCCTATCTGCCTTTTACTACATCTGCTTTCCTATTGATGTTAAGAGTACTTAGATCTATCTGCTTTCCTATTGATGTTAAGAGTACTTAGATCTATCTTAATCTTACACCACTGATCTACCTTGGGAAAAGTCCTGGCATCCATTTTGATCATCTATTAGAAGTAGAACCAAAGCTTAATGAATACACCAGGTAGGCATATACGAAACCTAAAATGTGCTTATGACAACAATGAAAATCATTAACCTTCAAAAAATGTCATTTGACAACTTCTGAGCACCCAGCAATGCTTGGTTAACAAAATTGGTATTTGCAATACATATTTATGCATGTGAGAGAGTTTATTTGTCATATAGTGGAAGTAAGACACAGACGATAAGCAAATTGGATCAGGAGAGAAAATAATAGGCTCTTCTTGCTTGTATCCATTCAGTTAAAAAAGGACACTATGTTACTGACCAAAGTTGAGTGCTATACAAATAGCAAACAACGTCTACTTATACCTCAACTGAACAAAACCCTGCATTGGTCTAAATTACTTGGGGTTGCTTAACATATGGACATATACCTATCTGCAAATGTTTCAGGTAATATCTGAAATGGCTAGGTTAGACATTCATTGCCAAATTGGTGTGATATCTTGTACGTTTGTATTTCATACATGATGCCAATGAAAATGGTCGTCTTGCACTATCACACTCGTGTCCAGGATTTGTGGAACCTACCAATCTCTCTCAGCAGGTGTATATGTTGCTTGTCTAAATGAGTGATCGACTGTTGCTATGCACCTAATAACATTAAGAGAGTGTTGCATTTTATTTGATTTTCATTTTGTTACAGATGTTGCCGGATCTTTTTCACTTGACATTCTTGGTACTTCTTGCTCATTTCAGAAATTTCACATATATGAAAAATGTGTTACTCTAGTTTATTATAATACAAGGAATATTAAGCATTCTAGCTTGAAACGAGGTCAGTGTAGTTTCTGAAGCAAACTACTTGCCGACTTCTACTCCTATAAATTGATAGGAACTATATTTCTCTTTTGCATCTGTTATGTATGAGTTTGATAGGAAGTAAACCCAAAATTAATCAGGAATATTCTGCATTAGGTTGTTCTCATGTTTGTTCTGATGTATAAATTCTTCCACCGTGGTTGTTTGAAAAAAGAATAGGTGCCAGAGGCTAGATTCTTTCTTTACATCATTCTTTTATTTGAAGTTCTGTTTATTATTATACTAGGAATATAAAGGATTCTAGTTTGAAACGAGGTCAGTGTAGTTGCAGATCAGACTGCTCGCCAACTATTACTCCCTAGAAATTGATAGGTACTACATTTGTCTTTTGCATCTTTCTGTTTGAGCTTGATAGGAAATAAACATAAATTTAATTGGGATTCTGCATAAGGTTGTTCTCATATTTGTTCTGATGTATAAAATTTTCCAATGTGGTTGTTTGATAAAAGCATAGGTGCAATAGAGGGGTAGACTCTTTCGTTATATACTTCTTTTGCTTGAAGCTCTGTGCACATAGCTGTACCTGATAAATTGGAGACAGGGAAAGAGAAAATGAATAAAATGATACAGATTGACTACTATTCATAAATTAATATTATTAGAATACTGGAGTGAAGAGAACCCTGTGATTACTTAAGCAGACAAATGGAGGGCATTTTTGATGGAACTTGTGGGGTTTGTGGAATCAAATAGAAAATTTATGCCGTTTCTTAGGACTTATCGTCCAAGAACTCAGTTCATGGGGGACGAACTGGCAAGGCGGATGGATGATGGTTTATTTAGTAATAGATATTTCTCGAGAAATTTAGCTGAGCAAATGGCTTCCTGAACACATAGTAGATAGCATTATAAGACCGTACTTTTCAGTTGGATTGCTGGTAACTGGTAGTTCACTTTCACAAACCTAAATATTAGCAAATAAGCATTTTTTTTAGTCAACCAATATCATCAAAATCATGTTATAGGGGACTGTTAGGCGAGTAAAGATTTGCAGAAACTAGTTTTGCATATTTGGCATTAACTATTACCAATTTTTTCGTTACCTTGGTGGTGTAAGTGAACAACATGTTCTGTTTCCAGCAAACCAATTGAGTGATTAACAGAAACTGCTTTTGCTCACAAATTAAAAATGCTACAACAACAATAACAACAACAACAACAACAACAAAGCCTTAGTCCCAATCACTTGGGTTTGCTGAATCCTTTTTCGCATTCCACACGATTCAATGCCAAGTCCCTATACAGCCCATAGTCTTTCACGTCTTTCCGTATTATTGATATCCATGTTAACTTTGGTCTACCTATATTTCTAGATTTATTAAGAATAATATCATCACAGTTTCTAATTGGAGCACGAAGGGGCATACGTTATATATGACCAAAACATCTTAGGTGTTTCACTCTCATTTTTTCTACTATGAGAGCTACTTTTACTATTTCTCGTATATGTTCATTACGAATCTTTTCTTTTATATTACTGCACATCCATCTAAGCATTTGCATTCCACTACTCATCTTGTAAGCATGTTCCTTCCTAGTAGCCCAACACCCGCTTTCGTGCAATAGACCAAGCCCAACAGCTATCCCATAAAAAAATTGCTTTAACTTTACTGTTGTACGCAGATCACATAGCACTCCAGATGCACTATTTCATTTCATGCAACCCGATTTCATTATATAATCGACATCCATTCCACGCTCTCCATATTGATTAATGATTTATCCTAGGTACCGAAATAATTGCTTTTGAGGTATTGTGTTGAACGCTAGTAAGCTAAAATACTCTGTATGTATGCATGTATAAATACGCACCTTCACTCTTTTGTAACTGTTGTCTGCTACTTGCCATTGTTTTTGGTTGCTTTTGATTTTCGGTTGGTCTTCATCTTCAAAGTACAAACATTATTTCTTCTTCTTAATTAAGCGGTATCTCCTCTTTCTTTTCTTCACTGCAGGTTGTGGATCTCCATCTAAGGGTTTGGATGAGTTCAAGTCTGTTTTTAAGATCTCAAAAAAAACTTTTAGCTACATCTGTTCACTTGTGAGGGAGCCCATGATGGCCAAGGCAACTAGCTTTACGTTTATGAACGGCAAGCCAATGTCCTTGAATGATCGCGTAGCTTTAGCATTAAGAAGGCTAAGTTCCGGTGATTCGTTGGTAGTAGTAGCTAATGCGTTCGGGACAAACCACTCCACGGTCTCTCAAGTGACCTGGCGTTTCGTGGAGGCTGTGGAAGAAAGAGGGCTTCCCCACCTCAAGTGGCCTTCCTCTGATGAAATGACACAGATTAAGTCGAAGTTTGAGAATATCCAAGGCCTCCCCAACTGTTGTGGTGCGATCGACACCACTCACATCATGATGTTGTTGGCTTCGTCTGACCAAACAATTGATGCTTGGCTTGACCAGAACAAGAATCACAGCATGATCTTGCAGGCGATTGTGGACCCAGATATGAGGTTCCTAGACGTGGTCGCTGGATGGCCTGGCAAAATGAACGACTCATTGGTGCTCTGCGGTTCGACTTTCTTTGAGCTTTGCCAGAGAGGAGAGAGGTTAAACGGGAGGAACATAAAGCTCTCAGAAGGAAGTGAGTTAAGGGAATATATAGTTGGCGATTCTGGATTCCCGTTGCTGCCATGGCTTATGACTCCTTACCAAGGGAAGGACCTTTCTGAAAAAAAAGCCGAGTTTAATAAACGGCATTTCGCGACTCGCGTGGTGGCTCAACGAGCGTTAGCGAGGTTGAAGGACATGTGGAGGATGATTCAAGGAGTGATGTGGAGACCAGACAAGAATAGATTACCAAGGATCATTCTGGTCTGTTGCATGCTTCATAATATTGTTATAGACATGGAAGATGAGGTGTTAGACGATTTTCCAATGTCTCACCACCATGACTCTGGTTACCGACAAGAGTTTTGTGAATCTGTCGACAGGACTGGTTCAGTTTCGAGAGATAAGCTCTCTCACTACTTGTCCGGACGATTGCCTTCTCAAGCATCTGTTGGTCGAGTTAAATAGCTAAAGATGTTATCTTTATGAGGCAAAATAAGGGAAATTGGAGTTGAGATGTATTCAGATTATATAGATTTGACTATAAACTGTTTACTTCTATAGAATACGAGGTATATTCGTGTTGGTTAGCACATGGAGTGCATTTTTTCTTTTAATTAAATATTTTATTTAAAATTTTGAAAAATATGGAAAGAATCGAGTGGAATGTGAAAAGAATGACGGGAAGAGAAATGTGTAAAATAGATCCTTGATTTGACGCATAAGTGTCACGTCAGCTGATCTATTTCATACTACTGATGGTGTCAGTGAGGTGGTTTCACAGTTTTACAAGGCTTGTTCTTACCAAAGAGAGGATTTGAACTAGTTATGATTTCTTTTATTTAGAGTATAGTTGTTCTGTTAGCAAGTGGCAGATGCATGGCTGGTGGAATGTATTCACCAGAAATCTACTTGGTTCATGATTATCATCCATGTTTAGCAAGTTGTTTATGGAGTATACTAAACTGGTGTTTCAAGGCTATGAACTGCGCAAACATAATCTTCTTTGGTCTTTAAAGTTAAGACCTGGAAGAGAAAAAACAAGGAACTGGCATTACCAGGATACAATCATTACAACATTCTACGATGGTTTTGAGATAATCTAGGATCCAAGTCTTGATAGACATTTACATGCACCCTGGCAGATACCTCAATCCCCGTCTTCTGGTCAGACGAGGTTAGGACTGAGAGAAACTTGAAGAAAAGAAGAAAATAAACTTGCTAGCTGCTACATAAAGTTATCAGCACTCTGACAGTCTGACTGTACACGATTGTTGCATGTGCATCTCGGGATAGTCCCAACTTGAACCTCTCGTACTGACGACCATCCCCAACTGCAAAACCAACAATAACAAAATTGGTGAGAAGTTGTTTCATGCTTAGCTGGTGAAAGCGCAAGGCCAACCTGACAGTCTTACTTCTGTGGATTGAATCTACTTGTTTATGCTATACTTCATTGCTAACTGCCATTCAACAGAAATAATTAGATGAAACTTGGCAAACAAGAAACTTTCGAGAATCCCATATTTCAATACACCTTTTGTGGTATTACGGCCAAGTACAAAAAACAGACATGCATGTAACCAGGAAAGGTAACAATCATAAGACAAGTGGGATGGATTCGCTTCCAAGTAAGCCAAGTCTGGTTCACACACCATCAACTTGTATTTGGAGTATGCAACACGAGTGATTCACCATTGCATGATCTAGTAAATATATTTACCCAAGTATGCAACTAGAGTGGCTTTACGACTCCATTATGATCCACAATCTGTGCCTCTATGTTAAACTACAATAACCTATTCCCTAACCACAAAAAGGAGCTGAGTGGATTGACTGAAGCTGTTTTTTTAAGAAGATTCTCAACTAAAACTTGTCAGAGCAAGTAAACATTTAAGCCATAGGATTTTACTTCTTTTGAGTTAACCAAGAACTGAATTACACATGGGCAAGTTCCCCCAAGCAATTATTTAGCCGTGGGATTTTTGTCTTTTGAGGTTAATTATTCGTAACAAGAACTGATTTTTGGTATGGACAAGTACCATTGTTATCCGAATTCTGATGTTTTATGCTGGTTGTCATTGATGGCCAACATAAATCTCTTCATCCATTGCTGCTTAACGGGTTCTGAGACAATTGTATCACCAATGAAAGCATTCCATGAATCACCACTGCTACTAGCAATCACCCAATTGATTTTGGTTGGTGGTGTGAGCAATGAAGTAGTTGGCACCTTGTTCTTGGAAATGCTGTTCTTCCTTGAACCGCCATTCTGAGAAGCCAAAATGAGCAAACATATTACTGTAAAAAACGGATTTGATACATCCTGCTTTGATATTAAGGTAAATTGATTATGAACTTGCCTTCATACGACTACTTAAGTTAAACACCTTTGATAAGGGTGTATTGATTTCTTTCAGCTCCGCTACAACTAATGATAGTGGTGAGTTTTCGTCTACTTCTGAGAGGTACTTTTCCACAGCTACTAGAGATCGGAATTTCCTTCCAGTCCCTGGTTCATAGTAATACTGCAAAAGCAAGTTAGAGCTGCTTACATCCCAATATTTTGTAGGAAATATGTGTATGCAGAAATTGATTCCATGTTGGCATTTGCCTGAGTTTAAGAAGTTTGAGTAACTATTGTCATTTCAAGCCTTTGCAACCTTGTTCAAGTTGATGGTATATAGTTTAGTATGTAAGGTTTATACCAGCTACTTTTTTTTTTTTTCCTAGTTTACATTATTCTATAGTTGAATGTAAGAACTATAAATAGGTAGCAGTTGGCTATCTGAAAAAAAAAATAAAAAATAAAAGATTAGTGATAGGGATCCAAACATAATTGTTCTAAGTTTGTCTGGCAATGCATCACATGGGTTGAAATTAACATCAATTGGCCACAGTTCAAACCCATATGATTCACTTCCACTTAAATTTGGACGGGACATTGTACAAAAATATACATCCCTATCATTCTCCGAGATGAAAATAACCACCAAAGTGAAGATGTAACAATGAGTTGATGGTTTTCATTTTCCAGTGGCAGGTTCCTTCATGGGTTAGCGGTTTCTGCAGAAAAGAGCCCAATTCTGACTGTACAACATTAAAAAGAGAACCCTGCAAATGACACCACAAACTTTACCAAGGGAAGACAAGTACCAACGTTCTAGTTGTAGCTAAACTTTTCAAAGGCCGATAACATAGTTTGTGAAAAAGAAGTGTGCTACTAACTAGCATCATCGACAACTGTATGTACCTACTAACAATACAGAACTTGTGAAATAGTCCTCCAGAGTTCATTAGTTCAAGATTTTTAAAGCGTTCCCTATTCTTGTACATATCTTTCCAATATATACTAAGAGGATGGATGATCAGAAAGCTGCTACTTCTCAATTTTGAGATACATTGAGAAGTCTTCTAGTTGGGTCATTATATGATGAGCTTGTCATACTATACCTGAAATTTTTAAAATTGCCAGATATACATTTTAAGATATACACGAGAATCACACCAAGTACATTCGGTGGGTAGCTGTCTCAGCTTAGATTTTGACACAAATTCACCTGCTTTTTTAGGACTTCATATTTACAAGTTACATTTTATCTACAATTCATATATGGAGTCTTTGAGGTAATTCTTCCGTAATTAACCTGCTTAGCAGATTATTTATTATATTTATATAATCTTCTACGTAATTATTAACTTATTTCATAGTATAGGACTTCGGGGCAGGAAAGGTTGTATCATAACTACCAACAAATGCCAAATATCATGGAAACTTTCACTGAAGACTCCAACGAAACTGAAATGAATTTAGCATGCACTGAAAAAGAGAAGACCAGATATGGATAATCATTTGCGTATGTAAACTCTAAAGCTTTTTATGGGAGAGAATCAACATGCTAAACTAGAAGCATAACTAAAAGGTAGAAATCGGGAGCTAAAACTGATGTACTGAATTGACCAGCCCCAACTTCCGAAGATGTAAAACAGGAATAGAAACCGAGAAAGTTGTACCTTGTCAATCATGCATCCATATCTGCGAGGTACCTCTTCCACAACCCAACCATCAGGGAGGTTAAAACGTGAGGTTAAAACATCACGTGAGCGGGCCATAATGGCCAATTGACAGTGATTAGGTTCCCTCTCATCAAGCCTAAACATCTGCAATTGCGGCAGCATGAAACAGGGAAATATGAATCAACCTCCATATGAAGTGTTTATAGTAAATAGTACTGCCTCCGTCCCAAAATGAGGCTCAAATTTTGTTCTTGATCAAGAACAAAATTTTGACACTAATTTTGGAACGACGGGAGTAAGTTCTAACTTTCAAAGTGTTTTCCTCAAAAATGCTATAGAGCTAACGCATGGAAGCAAACTAACTTGGCTCCATGTTGCATATAACAGATCATTATCAAGAATATGGCACAGTTAATTATTGAAATACAGAAAATAAATGTTCCAGTGATACATGCTAAGCTACAATCACAAGTGATATTTTGCAAGAATTTAGAAAAATGGTTAAACATTTCTGAAAATAGAAACAGATAATCCTTCTACATTTACTCTGGAAATTCTAAAGCCTATAGAAGTAACTGTTACCCTCCACGACAGGGAAGTACCATTGCTTTCTCGAGAATTTCCAAGTGCTGTTAAAATAACAAGTTGAATTTCTTACCTTTCCACCAGAAATGATCATCTTCCGGCTCTTCATATTCTGTGAATGCTAAACGACAGACTTGGTTAACAAGTGTTCAAAGATGAATTAATAAAGTTCAGAACCATCTATTTAATTGAAACGCACCTTAACATGATAGTCAAGTCTGAAAGTTCTGGATCTAGTACGTGTAACTTGTTCTCCTGTGAGATACCTCTCAACTTCTTTCCTAGACCGTAGCTTGCATCCAGTTCCTGACTCGATGTAGTACTGCACAATATGATAACATTTTGTTCAATTATCATTTATCATTTATCATTATCTGAGGATCCAGATTGGAGCATAAATATTATGCTGATATGAAATTCTTCAATGCTCCCTGAAACCATATGTGAAAGGTGCGTAGACATGACTGATGTATCATTCACAAGTTTAAATTACATGGACATTATAAATTGACATGGAATCTCTGGCAGAGAAATCTAATTACAAACTATACCAGAAAAGTTTAGGCAAGTCGACCAGACAATGACTCAGGCACACTCAATGATGCCTCCAGAACAAAACTAGGAAGATAGATAGAGATAAAACATAGCACCATCATTCTAAATAGTACTCCCTCTGGTCTCTTTAAACTATCAGTTTTCAATTTAAGATTTGGTCCAAAATAAATGTCAATTTTGGTCTAAAAGCATTTAAATCTCAAATTTCTCCATATACTCGCTCCATTCCACAATTGATGACATTTTAGCAAAAGAAATTTGTTCCAAAATAGTTGACCTTTTAAGAATTATAGGCTCCTTTACATATATTTTCCTAAATTGCCTTCATATTCTCCCAACTACCCACGATCATTAATTCCAATTGCCTCATTTATCATCAATAAAGAGTATTTAATGAGGATAAATTTGTCAATATATATAATTTCTTAATATGTGTGCACAAGTCCCAATGTTTATACTCCTTCCGTTCCATAATAGTAGTTCTTTTAGAAGTTTCAATTTGTTCCAAAATAATTGTCCTTTTAGGATTTCTAGAGAGTTTTTACACATACTTTCCTAAATTACCCTTCTACTTTTCCCAACTACCAATAATCATTAATTACACTTTATCTCTTTTCTCATTCATAAAGATAGACTATTTAATGAGGATAAATTTGTCATTGTAAATTATTTTTAATATATGTGCATAAGTCTAAAAGGACGACTATTGTGAAACAGAGGGAGTATTTCTATACTACTGTATTTCTAAAAGTTGGTGATAGTTTTTAGTACTATAACGAAAATTGCAATTTTAAAACCCAAAACATACTAAGTGCATATCAAATGGTAGTATGACATTTCTTTCTTATGATTAAGTTTTTTACAATTATGTAAGAACATAATTTTGGGACGAGTAAATTTTATTGGTAAGTCAAAGCAACCATAGGTGGCAGGTGCATCCCATGGCTTCATCCACCAAAAACCAACATTACTCCCACTTCAATCATTCAAATAATGGCAAAAATTTAAAACCATACAGGCTAAAGTACTAAACATCTCATGCATCAAAAAAAATAAAAAAAATCATAATATTAAAAATTAAAATTCTCCCTCCGCCGCAAAATGAGTGTCACTTTTTTCCTTGTTCAAAATCAAAATAAAATTTATCAAATTACTTTTTGCAAAATATTATCTTGTTTTAGATTATAATATTTTAGCTATTGTAAAAGTAACAGATAATTTATCAAAAATATTATTCATAAATTCATTAAACAATGTAAGTGTTCAAAAAAATATTTGGTCAATAGTTAATGAAGTTGACCAAAAATAGGTCAAGAATTACACTCATCATTTTGGGATGGGACAGAGGGAGTAAAATTAAATGCATGCAAATGCCTGTGATTGAATCCACCAAATTAAAACCCATCAATGATTTTCGGCTATAAAACCAAATTATAATTTCAATGGTCAACGGATGGAGGACAGGAATTAATGATCAGCTGCATTCAGAAAAGGAAGAACATTTGTAACACAAAACATGTCAGATTTGATACAAATATCGTATGATTGATTGGAACAGAGACTGACCCGGTCAACGCGATCGCCCTTGGAGCGGAGAACCTGTTGTACCCGCCAACCCGGCGGAAGTCTGAAGCGCCTGCTGGTCCTGGTGGTGGTGGTAATTGAGGTGGAGGTCGGGTTTACAACGGCAAGCTGACGTTGGTTGTCGGAGCGGTCGTCGGTGGTGTTTTCACCGTGGTGTCGGAGCATGCGGAGTGGCATCAGCATTGACGGTGATAGTGCGCCCTGTTCCTCCTCCTCCATTCTTGGAAACTGTGATTAATTTGCTGTCACTATCTCTCTCTCTCGCACACACTAAAATCTCCCTCTCATCATCCTGGGGGTGGGGGTATTGTTAAACAGTGCAACTAACAAAGTGCATATTGCATAATGAGGCTTTAAAATATTTTTGGACTGCCAACACATCATAATTATTCTAAATTATACTTTACATTTAAGCTAATTATTTTTCATGGAGGGACTTTTAAAATAATAATAAAAAAATTTCTTTCAAAAATAAATTGTATCGAAAAATTAATTATATTCATAAGTCTTTCAAAAAGAAAAAAAATTATATCCATAAGCATAAAAGTAAATTTTGAGCATTTCTTTTACCCCGCCCTCCAAGGTTTACCTCATAACTCACTTAACCCACAACCCAACACATGATCCTAAATTAGGAGGGGAGTTGACGTGGATGCTCTAATAACCCTAGTCTAAATGTTTAAACTTTAACCCAGTTAATCTCTGATGGTGAACCCGTTTACTAATTTCGGTACCAAATTCGATGTTTCCTCATCTTTCTGTAATTTTGTAGGAGCAAAAACTCCTAATAAGATAGTATATTGAACGGGGCTCATGGAATTGACTCGTACCGCTCAGATATAACGACCATCTTCAACCTTTTATGAAATTAATGTTCCTGATGACTTAGCAAAAAATAGGGCTTTTCTTTTTGAAAAAATTGGGTGCATTCTGTTTGAGATTAGGGTTCGTAACGGTAGACCATTTAGGGTTAAAAAGAATCTCAATTTGTCAATGGAAATCGAAAATTCTGGAAGAGAGCATTGTTGTAGACCGACAGTGTCGAACCGTTAGACATTGTTACTGTGGTAAATCGTCCCTTATGATGAGTTCGGGAAGTGATGATAACCGAGGAGATTCTTTGGATGTGCAAACTATCTAGTAAGTAAATTTTTTTTTGTTGCTCCAAAATTATATCTTTAGCAACATTTTCGATTTCCTTGCATTTTATACTTTTAAGGATTCGGCAAAGAGTGCAATTACTTTGCATGGATCAATCCTAAGATATAAGAAAGATCCAAGAGAATTCTCACTGCTGCTCGCTTGAGATCGAATATCAATTTTTTGGAGGCTGAAATTGAGAAAAGAGACTTGATCAAGAGTTTTGTAGGCTTATAATCATTGATCCTTTTTTCACCATTCCCTGTATCTTCATCCCCTGTTTTTTCTTTCCTAAAGGCTGAATTGAATTTTGCAAAACAGAGTTTACTTTAAAACCATTCACTAGAACAACCATAATTCATACAACATAGAAACCTAATAAAAGTACTAGTGACAAACATTTAAAGGAAATGGGTCTTTCTCGATGAAAGGGTTCGTGGAGAAAATTAGATTATCGTAGCCAAAGGCTTTTCTCAACAAAAGCAATTTTGTTGCATCTTCTTCGGGTATGCGACCTCGCAAAAGACCTTTGCCGATGATAAGCAAAAACGTTGATAATAAGGCACATTGATTACGAAATAATCTCCATTGTAAAAGTTTTTGATGTGTGACGGTTCCTAATTCATTGACAATACAACTCATTAGCTACGTTTCTTTTTTACTGCTAAAGAGTCCTGATTTATCGACGTTTTGTTTTCATCGAGAAAATCAGTCCTCGCTTGATGGTATACAATCATTGAGAATACTTTGATGTTTCCTCTACGCATATCTTTCGTAGAGAAATTATCGTAGAGGTAAAAGCTCATTTATCGACGAATTTGTCTCATAGAGAATATTAATTTTCCCTCTACGAAATTGTTTCATCGAGGAAACTCTCTTTTCCGTATATTTTCATAGTTAAAGGGCACTTCATCTATTTTAATTGATATTCCCTGTTGGTTTGGCCTGTTGTACCCAAAACATACAATGCACAAATAATAGTATCAAAATTAGGAAAAATTGGAACTCTTGGATTCGCAATCATCTGCATTCTTTCTCTAAGTTAATTAGTTTTATTCATGCAAATTAGTATTTAGTAATTAATCAATTCATATTTACGTTGGTTTAGATAAAGCAAGATTCATTATAATTACAGTAATCATTGAAATTATAACTCCTCCCCGTGAAAACGATCCTCTACTTTTCACCTTATTATACGTAAGCACGATACTGTGCCTTGTAGTTATTTTGCACTTGTCAATACGGATTTTATATTTCGTTACTAATCCCGACTAGAGAGATTTTACTCTTTTCATCTGAAATGCCAATTTTGGATAAACTATGTATTTTTTGAAAAATTAATTATTGAATATAAATTTTTTAATATTATTAATAATTATTTTAGATATTATAATTTGATCTTGCTAACGACAGTAGTTAATCCTGAAAATGGATAGTATTTTTATAGAGAATTGAAATCAAAATTTTCAGGATTGTATTTTTATAGAGAATTGAAATCAAAGAAATTAATGAGTTTCATTAATGCATATTTTCATGATTTTTAATGTAAAAACTAGTCATATTCGTATCTTAACCATGTAAATGTTCCGTAACATTGTCTGCCTCCTAGCCCTCACTTACACTGCATATTGGTTCAACGATTCATCATATGTGATGCAAAAGACTATGAATGATTTAGCATTAGATGGGTGGTAGAGTACTACATGTAAGCTATACGAAATTTCTCTATATCTCCGATGTAGGAATGCAAAGTGTTACGTTCTTCCACTCATATTAGTGATGTTCTAGTCGGGAACCAATGGGTGGCTCAGTGGTAGAGCCGAACTTTACAGTATGTAAGGTCTCAGGTTCGATCCCTTTCCATGCCCCCTTGGGGCCAAAAAAAAAAAAGAAAAGAAAAGAAAAAATAAATAAAAAAGAAAAAAAGAAAAAAATAAAGTGATGTTCTAGTCAAGGCAAAACCAATACAAGATCGTCATCCCGCACGAGAAAGAAATCCTTTCGGTCGGGATCTATTCTCTCACAATCTATAATGCTTCGAGCTCGAAAATTTTATCCGCTAAATTGTCTGTTACGTCCCAAATCGGGCCTCTCTCGAAGACCAAGTCAAGGGCGTG
>JAOTQG010122201.1:0-10586 GCA_025631175.1 Iris virginica | reverse complement strand
ATCTCTCTCTTACTTTTTCACTTTAATCATTACAAAACATCAAATAAAATCATCAAAAATTAACTTCCTCACCCGACTTTTATTAATTTTGTACCGCTTTTACCATCCATAGCCACCATAGGCGGCACCCTTCTCCCCCCTCCCATGTGTAAAGTTATAATTATTGATGCGGTACTAGGAGTGCTTAATTTTTCTCAAAATATACATAAAAATTATAAATAATATAAATATAAAATGCACATGATAATTATGAAGATGATAATAATATAATATATGCATTTTATATTTATATTATATACATAATTTTAAATATATATTTAGAGAAATAATGAGCACTTCTATCACCGAACGCTTAGGCGCTCGGTATAAGAACTGCCCCTCTCACCCCTTCACTGAAGTCTGACCCATACACATCATATACCTTACCCACCACACATCACACGCCAGCAAAGGTCCTCATTGTCCTCTCTTTGACCCATCGCACACCATACATATCACACACTAGCAAGGATCGAGATCTTTCATAAAAATCATTGTAGAAACAATGATTCACATAAAAGCTCATTTATACTATAAATATACTAGTGCAAAGCTCGAGCCGGAGGACACAATGTAATATTCATAAAAGAATTATGCCCAGATCACAAGTCTCATTTGGTGCCATATGAGAATACGGACAATATCCGATCACATATCAAATCTCACACCCAAATATCACACTCCTTTAATTTTAATTTCCATCTACTACCCCTATATATATACTCTATTAAATATCACATCACATTTATTACCTTTTTAAATTTTCTCTCTTCTCCTCTCTCCTCTCTCTCTAGTCAGAAAACAACTTTCCCCTTACCCCTTTTCCGTCTCCCCATTATCTGACCATCCTATCTCTCTCTCTCTCTCTCTCTCTCTCTCTCTCTCTCTCTCTCTCTTCTATCATTTCTCTCCCTTTCTCCCCAAACAAACAAACAAACAAGCCCCTTGCCCTCCTCTTTTTCAGCTCCACGCTCAACTGAGAGCAGAGGAGAAAGAAAATCAAGAAACACAGAGAAAGAGTCAAAATGTCAATGCACGCAAAGACAGATTCGGAGGTGACAAGCCTAACTGCCTCGTCGCCGACCATCTCACCACCCCCGCGAGTCTTTTTCCACCCGCTTCTCCGGCTCTCTTAGACCCGGTTCACGTAAAGGGAACCCCAACCACCATCATCAACAGCATCGCAAGGGGGAAAAGGAGTTCGACGCGATTGAGGAAGAAGGGTTGCTTGACGAGGATGAGCACAGAGGGTTGCCTCGTCGCTGCTATTTCTTGGCCTTTGTTGTCGGATTCTTTGTGCTCTTTTCTTTCTTTTCGCTGGTTTTGTGGGGCGCTAGTCGGCCTCAAAAACCCATTATTACCATGAAGGTAAGTCAACTCCCATCTTGGATTATACTGTAGGGTATAATTACTCTCAATCTCCACCAATTTATAAATAGCTTGTTTTTTACTTAGTACAAATAATAGCATTGAGATCGTTTATCTGGTATTGTGATGATTTGTCCCAAGGTAACGGAGCAACCCATGAAAAGTTAGAATTTGCCAGCATTTTCATTTCTGGGAATGGCCATTTGTTAAATTTGTTAGACTTATATTCACTTTGATGAAGTTCTTATAATTTTCTCAAATGGGTATTGGCTGAATTAATCAGATAGTTGATTCCGATCAAGTTACTGTATATTTCTCAAGTGGATTTGGCTTGCAGTGATTCATTTGATCGCTTTGATGAATTTGGCTTGGGTTATTGCAGATTAGAGATTCCTTTGATCAATTTATAATATAAGGATGTCTCAAATGGGTTTTGGCAAAAAAAATTCAATAATAATTCATTTGATCAATCTATTGAATTACCTCAAAAGGAATACACTTTTTTTTTTTTTTCCTTTTGATCAAGTTTGTTGTCTCTTTTGGATGGATTTTTATTAAGTTTGCTGACTAGTAACTCTATTGATCAATTTAATGTCATAATTTCTTGATATGTGTTTGGGTTAGTTTTGTGGGTGGGGGGAGTAATTCCTTTGATCACTTCATTGATTTATATATATATATTTTTTTGGGCAGAGTATTTCATTTGATGATTTCATACTTCAAGCTGGAGCAGATGCCTCAGGGGTTGCTACAGAGATGGCTACCCTAAACTCAACAATCAAATTCATTTTCCACAATACAGGCACATTCTTCGGCGTCCATGTTTCTTCATCCCCTATTGATCTAGCATACACTCAACTCACCCTTGCCACCGGATCGGTAAGCTACAAAGTTGAATACTCCGTCCATTTGATTTTAACTGTCTCCAAAACGACATTTTTCCCACACAACATGTCGCTATCATGGACAATTAAAACGAAACGGAACCGCAATGCCATTGTATTGGTATTTTCAGTTTCTATTCATCACACCCTTCCAATTTACATTCAGATGACATTATAGTTAAAGTTGAACTGCATTTCTTATCTACATTGTTATTCATCTGGATTGATGATCCATTTTCAGGTAAAGAAATTCTATCAATCAAGAAAAGGTAAAAGAACAGTGACAGTAACATTGAGGGGAAGTAACATTCCATTATATGGAGGAGGAATAGATTTGAGCAGTCAAAATGGGAAATTGATGACACCTGTGCCGCTGAGCCTGGACTTCACGGTTCGAGCCAAAGCCTACGTGTTGGGCAAACTGGTCAAGCCCAAGTTCCACAGGATCATTCACTGCACCACTACTTTGGACCCTAAGAAAATGAATGTGGCCCTTTCTTTGAAGAATAACTGCACCTACCAGTAAACTTTGAGCCTAAACAATTTTAATTCAGGAAAAAGGAAAAAAAAAAAATTTATGGGGGGACAGAGGAAAGACAGAGAATTGTGGTACAGATTTTCTTTTAATAGTGACAGTTTATTTAATTATGAAAATGGTGGAAACAGCTACGGGGAGAGGGTGATGGTTTTGGGCAGGGGTTGACTAGCTTGGCAGGTGAGATATAATTGTAATTGCCCGATTGCCCGTGGAAAGTCTGGCTTCTGGAAATTGAAACATGAGGCTTGGGACGGGGGATTCTCTAGTCGGTGATTTACTTTTGTATTTTTTTTAATTAATGTTTGAGTTATTGATAAAATGGATATGTTTCTTGTTTGTTTTCTATTTTCTGCTCATTATTAGTGGCTAGTGTAAGTCCGTTTTGGAGTGCACGTGAATTTATTTTTTTTAATTTAAAAATTTTAATATTAGAAATATTTATAATTTATAATTAAATATAATAATTAATTTTAAATACATAATAATGATGTAAGTCCGTTTTGGAGTGCACTCAGTGTTTCGAACGACTTATAAAAAAAAAAGGACTAATGATCCTAAGAACAAAAACTGCAAGAAGAAAAAGGTAGAAAGCTTAAACTTTAAAATTAAAACAATATATTACTATTTATGCAACAAGCACATTTATACTTAAAAAAAATGTTGAAGTTCAATATTAGAAGTTCCCATTCCCATGTCCTTAAAAATGACGGAGGAGGCAAATCGTATGATGTGTCTTAATTGATCAGAGACTTGGACTTACCGACTAATCTCACCTACAAGGATTACAAATATAAAAAATTTCTCAATATTCGAACCCCAGCCTACGAATCATCAGCATGACAGACGCTATATCACCCAAATCTTTGCCAATTAAGTTATACCCCGGAAGCCAATTAAAAAAAAGAAGAAGGTTAAAGGAAATAGTTTTCACAAATTACTCCAAAAATGCTAGATACTCGACTCAGTTTTTAATCCAAAAATGCTAGATACTTGATCCATTTTATATTCCAAGTGTAAGAACATTAGTTAAATATCTAAAATGAAAAATATTTTATATTAAAATTAATAAGAAGTATAATTAATTGCTATTATTCAAAGATTAAATATTAATTATTACAAAATGATGTTATCTTTAAATATTTAATTAGTGTCTTTCGGACTCTTATTTACTTTACTGTTTATACTTAAGTTTGGATTTATTTGTCCCAAATTATATTTTACTTTCTGTCTCATCTTCTAAATTTTTTATTCTAATTCTTCAATTTTAATTCCAAAATTTTAAGCTCTAAATTAGTAGAATATATAGATATATTATTTTTTAAAATTATGAGACAGAAAAGAAGACATAATTGGAGACAAAAAGCCGAACTCTTTATATTTACATGATTACATCTGTGGTGGCCTTTCCAATGGAATATCTTCATTCATCTAATTATCAATGATTTTGGGAAATTAGCTTCTACCCATCGAACATACAAAAATTATCCAAGAAATCATGACCTTTAAAAACGTGTTAAATGGCCTTCTTTTTATTGGGCTCAGCATGGGCTTTATAAAGTAAACAAGTCATGAGTATGTGTCGGTCTTTTGGGCCGAACATGAACTATAATAGCAAGTGTTACTCCTATAGCTCATCAGACAGGCAACACTCGCACTCCATTTGAGCTAACAAATTGTTTGGTTTCCCTTTTTCCTCTTTTAACTTTTAAGAAAACATATATGTGAGCCTGCAACATGTGTTTTTTAGATTATGGGTAGGGGTGAAAAATAAATCCATGAGTACACAAATTGTTATCTCCTCCTTTGATATGAACAAAAATGATTCGGAATGGAGTAGCTATTCCACCACCGGCGACTTGCCATAATTATTATCATAATGATAAGCGGCTCGTTCCGCCGTGATCCTCAAATTTGTGTTCAATATATTTTAAAATTCTGCATTTTTTGTTGCTTCACCTTTTATTATCATTTTCCCTCTCTCTCTCTCTCTCTCTCTCTCTCTCTCTCTCTCTCTCTCTCTCTCTCTCTCTCTCTCTCTCGGTGTGGTCGTTGTTTAGGAAGAATGTGGCGACGATTAAACTATAAAAGTCACCCGTATTAATAGAATTCTTGATTGATAGGATACAGTAATAATTCCCATAATCCTAACGAGTTTGAAGATAATTAATGTACCATGAGGATTGATGGAATTAATCTAATTTAGTTAGGAAATGATGAAAATGCTTGCACTTGAAGGATTTACAGTACTTATGAAATTAATGATTAGGGCTAGCTAGAATTATTATGTTAATTGTGCCTATATACAAAGGCTTAATTATTTCGGTTGTTGTTTATGGTGCTAATTAAAAGGCGTCCTCGATCTTTTGTAAAAGGGCACTAGCTACTAGTTGAAAGAGATGTTATGAGGGCTCTTACGGGCTCAGTTCAGTGGTAAATAAGTTTTTATGATAGGAATATGTCACTTTTAGAATATTTAATTTGAAATAAAGAAAGTAATATTATTTTCACATTTGTAATTAAATAAATTAAATTAAATTATTTAACATATTAAAATTAATTAAAGTGGGTAGGTTTTACTCAATTTGTCAAGTGTAGTATTCATGACATGGTCACTTCTATAAATAAAATAATTTGCTTCATTGCATAAGATATGTTAAGGGATCACAATTAAATTAAGATATATTGGAGAATGTGCTATAAAATTACTACTATGTTACTACTATATGAAGTATTTCTGAATTGCACATTAATTAATTAGTCATTTTATAGTACTACTCGTATATATATTCCACCTTTTGTGGAAAACGACTTGATGAATGATGAGTCACTTTTTCGCATGGTAGTAATTAGTACTGCGAGATTGAGAGTAATCATGTAGGTTGTGAAGCTCATTGCATGATTACGTTGGAAACATACAAAATTTTATCTTTAAATAAATAAATAGAAGATGAAAGCCATATGGAAAGCATGTACTCGATCGTAGTAAGACTTGAGAGGTGGGTGGGTCGGGTCAAGTGTGAACAAAAATCTACTAATGACTTGAAACCGAGTGAATGAGATGTCCATCTCTTGACCACTCCAACATTTCGATCCAAGTTTTAGAACATATGTTACTGAATTAATTTTCTGACTTATAACCTACCGACAATCTCTTTTGTATTACACGTATATCATTTATGATTCGAATTATTATAAATAAAGTCCTATTTCTATGGATAAATGTACGCTCTCAAATACAAATATTCATATACTCGCGTCAATTCTCTTGTTTTCCTTAAATTTGAGTCATTCTCAAGTCGAAAGCTTTTCGGGACATAAACTTGCGATAAGTTTAAAGTGATTGTCTTATATTCAAGTTTAGGATGCTGCTAAAGATCACCCTTCGCAGCCGACGAGCATAGCTATATATATTTTTTCGTTTAATGTATAATCCGTCATCGATCGTGATAGAAATTTTCATGGGTTTCAAGCTATCTTCTTCTACAAGTTTGACACTTACCTTTGCAATTTGATCAATATAATGGTCGCTCGAATGTTGTGGGTTAAACCGACGCCGTGGTGGGAGTACCAGATTAATTTAACTGGAGATATGCTACAGAAACTAATAATAATGTGGGGAATTTGAGTAGTAATATCTGATTTTCTCACTTATTTTTGTCTAGACATTCACTTCATCATGATCAACCACATTTTCTTTGTGGTGTTGATTTATTGATGTGAACACTGAGAGAGTGAGCATTCAATTAGTTTTGTTTTGTAACATATCCTAGAGAGATTACATTGTCCCAAAAGAGAATAAAAGAACTCCATATGGAAAGCATGGAAAAGAGGGAGTGATCAGTACTTTGTGTGAAGTGTGAAATGTGAACATGAATAATGATCCACGATTCGGACCACACCAACCACCTCTTATAATCTTCAAGGAAACCTAACAATTCCATCCCAAGCATGGGTGCATGGGTTCAAACCTCCTAAAAGTAGTTACTTGGACAAGATCGAGACAATTCATCTGTAGCATATGAGCTTAACTACGAGTTCGATCCAACTCTTAGACAATTACTCGAGGCTTTAAGTATTCTATAGTTGCGACGACGTAACAAAAAATTGCACGAACGATTCGTGTGGTTCATTTCCAAATTGAGCAATTGCAATTAATTCAACTACCGATGATCCGTTTTCTGGACTCAAGTTAATTGTAATGCCAAGTTCTTCACTCTTGTGGCCCATATAAATGTACTATAGTGATTGCCATAGTGAGCATACCTCATGCACCATGGAGTTGCTAAGTAGGGTGAGGGGCTAAATCCAAAAAAAAAGGAAACCAATTCATACTGAAAATGAAAATGAGATATGAACTTGAGAAGTACTAGTATTACAATAAGATGCCATTAATTCTAGGTTACTGTCAGAGTAGTTGTGTTCAAATACGGGTGAGTATGAAAATGAATGTGACTGTTTTATGTTGCACATTTGATGTAAATTTTACTACAATTTTGAAACCTCAAGTAACATAAATGTCATTACTTGGAAATTAAGGGGTGGCTCAGTGGTATAGCCGTGCTTTACAATATGTAAGGTTACAGCTTCGATCCCTTTCCATGCTCCCTAGGGGTTAAAAAAAAAAAAAAAAACACAAATGTCATTACTTCGATAACAGGAAAGAATCAATGAGATTAAAGAGAGAAAATTAATATTTAATATGGAAAGCTTAATTGAGAGAATCTACTGCGTATAACCTATAAAGATTGCAACAGAAAAACAGAGTTCCCAGTGACATCAGAACCAACTTGCACTGTCACGAGGTAGTGATACAGTTATAATAAAAAAAAGAAAGATCTCTCTCCCTCTCTAATCTCTACTTTTAAAATAAAGAAAAATTTTTTTAAAAAAAAAGGCCTAACACTTCCAAATCTCAGAAAACCCCGGCCCCTATAACCAACTTTGCATGCAACTTGCAAACTCTCAATTTCCCAAGAAAATATCCACAAACTATTTTATCAATTTATCACCACCCCTATATGTTGGCTTGGCTGGGCAAATTCAATGAACAAAATCACTCAATTTTTACTAGCCAACCCAACCCAACCCACGGTTTGATGTCATGATATTCCGTGCACATGCGTGTGAGCGATGAACTTAATAAATGTGGATGTTTGAATGTACATTATAGTAATTGGTTCATCACATCATTTGTTTTGTTAGAAAGTTATTACTGTACGACTTAAATCAGCAAATTAATTTTTAATAATATTATATAATATAATATAATATAATATTTTATACTAATGATCAAGGTAAAAAAAATAAAAAATTTCATGTCATATTAACTTGATGATTCAAATCTAAATAATTTTTTAGTGATAGTATCAATGTATTATCATTCACCTTTAGACTATATAATACACATGTTAATTGATGTATCCTACTCGCAATTTCCCAAAATATCACAATTTATTCAATTGCAACATTGCGCGATCCGAATTGAACTGAATTAAAATTCTTGATATATATATATATATATATCCGTGAGCAATCGAAAAAAAAAAGGCTCATCCTTAAACAGAGGTGATACTTCATAGTGTCCAAACCATGGAATGTCTTCTCTCATTGTATCACCAAGTAAAAGAATTCTTTTAATTTGCAAGGAAAATAAAAGACAAAATCAAAACTAAACGGTGCACGCGCAGGCCGGCCATTGAGTTTGCCAAAGGTAAAAAGAGTACTTCAATATAAGTCAGAAACTCTGCGTATGTACATACTCCGTATTTCTATTTACAATTCCGAAAATCCATCATCAGTCAATGTCCTACTATCTGATACTGCTAGGGAGGGGGGGCACTAAATGAATTGTCAACGTACAAAATCTTGAAAATTGAATTGTAATCCCTCCAATTCCACGAATCGATCTGGATCTATCAACAAAACAATTTATCTTCACCTCACTGTGATCCAACTGCTTGAAACAGACCAATCAGGTTTAACATCATCCTGACTCATAAGCTCCAGTAGCCGACTCTCCGGCGATTTAACCATTGACCACGACGACTGCTCAAACTCCGGTGAGTATTCATGAGTTGCGGGCAGAGGAGTAATTTCACCAAACGACGAACTCCAGTCAGGAAAATCAAAATGGCACCTCGGAGAAGTTGAAGAAGAAGCTTTACGATGATCATCTTTTGATCTCAATGGCACAGTAAAAGTGGCTTCTTCATGATGATCAACGTCGGTGTCAGCAACAAATGGGTGGCTCAAAAGCATCTCAGCCGTCCATCTCTGCCTCGGGTCCTTCAAAAAACACTTCCCCAGAAAATCTTTTCCCGCGTCCGATAATCTCCCGGGAATCTCCGGAACTTCTTCCCCAACCCCAATTCTCATCAAAAGCGCGCCAATATTTTCATCCTCCCGGCACCTCCACGCCGGAGCACCAGTCAACATCTCCACCACCGAACACCCGACAGCCCAAATATCCGCCGCCGCCTCCTGATCTCCGCCAACAACCGTCTCCGGCGACATATACAATGGAGTACCCCTTATATCAGCCTTCAACCCTAATTCCACCTCAACTCCCGCCTTCTTCGCCAAACCAAAGTCAGCAATCTTAACGGCGCCGTTTTTGCAAACGAGAACATTCTGTAATTTAACGTCGCAGTGAACGTACCCAATTTTGTGAATAGCCAAAAGCCCCCGGAGAATAGACTTGGTATAACTCCGCGCTTCGAATTCCGGCAAATTACAGGAATTCTTTACCTTGTCAGCCAACGCGCCGCCGGGGGCGTACTCCAACAACACATTATACAATTTCTCGCCATTCTCGAGACTGAAATTGTCGCCGTAGCAATCAATGACTTCTGGGCATCTGCTAAGCTCTTCCAAAATCGATTTCTCGTTCTCGAGCGATGCAGAGTGAGTAGCGCCGCAAGACTTTACCGCCATCAACGCCGGATATCGAGAATTTTGGCTTATGGGTTTTGCCAAACTCACCGTTGCAAAGCTGCCGTGACCGATTGTTTCGCCTCGAACCCACTCCATGGCCCCGCAATTTTTCGAGTTATCTAGGTTTTTTATGATCAGTTTTTTCTGTTGTTCTTTCTTTCGGCCAAAGCAAGCAGAGGAAGAAAGAAGTAGCGTAAGTCACAACTAATCCTACGTTTGGTGAGAGGCCATTTATATAGGGGGGGAGGGCCGGAAGGGCCCATTCCGGTCCAGCCTCTTTGTTTTAGTTTATTTTATTTTGAACGGTGTACTAATTTAAATGGGAAATTGGAAAGTAAAGGAGCACGCACGTGCTGGTTAAGGAAATTACATAGGCTGCATAAATAGCGTACAGAAATACGGAAACATGGGTTGATGTTACTAATCCAAAGAATAAAAAGATCTTAATTATATTCTCAGATTCTCCCACGCGGAATCGGATTTGTTGAAGTGCTTAATTACCATTATTGCAAATTTAATTATTGGTTAAAGTTACTAAACTGGCCTTGTTATGGGGTGGATTGATTGTAGGTTAGTGATATTTAGATAGATTTGGAAGATACCAATTAGGACTATGATTAATTATATTTACTTTTAGTTCCATTGATGCAATGAACTAGGGGATTCAACTAAGTTCATTGTCACAAACACACAAGTTGTGTTGGTATGAACTGCTATTTCCTTTTGTAGGATGAGGTCAATAGTTGTCCCATTTAGTTTGGGAAATATCTTTATTTCTTTCCTATCACTTAATTTGTAGTGTCATGGATAAGAATTAAACTTGG
>JAOTQG010122190.1:0-10588 GCA_025631175.1 Iris virginica | reverse complement strand
CGAACATTGAATCTCCAAAATAAAACAGTGTCGTTTTGTTCCCAATTTCTCGTAGTCGTTATAAAATGAATGTGGATTCTTTTTTTGTGTTTTCATCTCCGATCCACACATCGAATTGTCTGAACGGTAAATTTTTTCAGTGGGCTCTGCTTCCAAACTCCCATAGAATTTCACCCCCACCTCAAAATATTTCTGGCTTCGCCTCTGCATGACATAGACATGCATATGGTGGTTAATCATGTGAAATTGTGATGAACCCGACCTACCAACAATGCCTCCTCTCTCAACTTTTTTTCTCATTTAAGGTTCTCGGAAAGCCTAGAATTTATATGGAGCACCTAGTCGCTTCTTGCTAGGAGCACCTCTAAGAGCAAGTGTAATACAATCTCTCTAAAGCAAGTGAGAGAGTAAGAAAAAAAAAACCACCCTAATCATCTCCCTTTCTCCCACTAAAGACCCATTCAGCTATACAACTCCAAATTAAAATCAAATGCATGATCTCCTCTCTCTCTCTCGAGAACGAACGATATCGCTAGATTTCCAACAACTCTTGAGACTGATACCTTTTATTTGACGAAAAGATGTAAAGCAGACCAACACTAAAAATAGGTATCCGATCCCATGTAGTTTTTAAGAAAGAAAAATGAAGATGTAGAGATATGCCTCCTGTGGATCTCTCTTACATTTGCATGCAAAATTCAAGTAAAAACACTCATGAAAGGGGCTAGGTGGGTATCAGTCGTTGTAAGAACCTGATTTTTTTTTTTTTTACATGTTTTAATTAATGCCCTCAAATCTTAGTTAAAATTTAGTAAGGATAAGTCTAACATTTCTAGCTTTAAAATTAAATAAAAAGGAAACTGTTAAGTAATGTTAGTAAACTAACGAGATAATTAGGACATTTTGGCTAAATTAATGGGCAGGGACCTAGGTGTTAATATATGAAACTTGATGGATACAAGGACAAACATTGAAAAAACTAAACATAAAGCAGGACATCGGCGTGCTCTGCTTTTTTTCATCTTCATCCTCTTAAACTCTCAGGCAGGCATGGAGGGCAGCTCCTTCTAAAGGGATAGAAGTTGCTGCATGCTCTACACCTCCACATTGGGAGATAAACACTGAGTCCCCCTCCCTTCTCCAAGAACTCTATAAATAGACACCTCCCCTTCCTTTCTTTTTCCATCATTCACACAAAAGTGAATATAAAGCAATTGTAAGAAATCAGAAAGAAGAGAAGAGTGAAATCCGTACCTTGTAAGCAAGAAGAAGAGTTAGAAACTCTGTCCAAAAGCTCCAAGAAAAGTGAAGGGAATCATCTTGTTGTGAGGATTCCTTCCTTAATTTGTTGTTTATTTAAGATACTATGCATATATTCGTTGTTATTATTCCTTTACGATGAAAGCCTTGTTAGATAACGTGTTTAATCTGTTGAATTCATGAAGTTTTGGTAAATGGGTTTTGGAACTAGAAAATGTTCTTAGCAATGGATATCCCGAGATGGGAGGAGATTGTATTTTTATTACTTGTAAAGTTTTACAACTTTCGAGAACCGAGTTTCAACTTTCGAGATTTTAAGGCTATTTATACCGCTTACGAAAGTTTTACAACTTTCGAGAACCAAGTTTCCAACTTCCGATAACCAAGTTCCAACTTCCGAGATTTCAAGGCTATTTATACCGCTTACAAAAGTTTTACAACTTTCGAGAACCAAGTTCCAAGAATTAATTAAGTTCCAAGTTCAACCTCTCCTACTCCACCTACTTCCATGTTCCATCTCGTTCCACCTTGTTTCACCAACCTTTCTAAATAGTACCTCATTAATATAACATGATTCGGCCTTAATGGATTTTGTACTTTATTACACGATGAAAATTATGAAGGATTGTAAATGCTTCTGAATAATAAATTGTGGGTTGATATGAAAGAGGGTATATAGCCGCCAAGGGAGATCATGATCTTCCAGGGATGAGTTTTGACTTGTCTAGGGACATGACTTCCAAGGGAGAAAAGCATATATCCGTGCGTGGTCCCGGAGTGGGCATGGCTGAGGTATGACGCCACCGTGCTGCAGCGGTAGCCGCTTAGGTGGAGTATAGGGGAGGGACCGATGGGTCCTGCAGGAGAAATAAGGTTCGGCATCAATAAACTGAAATGGTATCCTTCTAATTAAGTTCTATAAATGCTTACATGTCTATATATTTGTTATGTTATATGCGCATGCATAATATCTTGTATACATGCAAACTAGGGTTAAAGGTATCCATCACCGAGCCATTGTTGGCTGACCCGTCCCCCTAGACTAACATTTTAGGTAACCAAGAGAACAAAGAGGGTGCCGACATCTCCGAGTTCCAGGAGTGTGAAGGAGTACTATCTAAGCAAA
Source organism: Iris virginica (assembly GCA_025631175.1). NCBI lineage: Eukaryota > Viridiplantae > Streptophyta > Magnoliopsida > Asparagales > Iridaceae > Iris > Iris virginica. Next base: position 8,202 of record JAOTQG010122190.1, on the reverse strand, counting down.
CCCCGGAAGTTGGTACGCGGATAAATGGGAAGGGCATTTATGTCGTACGACTATGGCCGACTTTTGCATATCTAGGAGTTATATGTAATATATATATCAACTTTGGCATGTAAATATCAACAATAGTTAAGAAAAGCTTTTGATAATGTTATAACAATAGTTGTAATAATATGGGGTGGTTTTTAGTTGATGTATTTTATTGTAGCTAGTCTTTAATTGTGTCGCTTCGATCTTATTACGGGATTGGGGCATTACAGTCGTTTTGCTTGCATTTTCTTCACTAGGTAGAGTTGATGATGCTGACCCTTTCGACACCATGGTACACTTCGTCAGACTTGAGATCATCCAGAAAATCAACAGTCCGGTTACATCGCAGCCCCTTTAAGCCAATCCAACCACGAGCCACAAGAAAGGCCGAGAAATCAACTTGAGTGTGAAATGATTTCTCTTCAGTTCGACATGGTCCATGGTTGGGATGAGTGGACTGGCAAATGTTTACTCTCAACCCTGACGAAAGAAAAAAATGGAGAAGGAATTGGATTTAGTTTAGTTCAGTGAAAGGACACTTATCTTAGGTTTTCAATTAAGACATGAATGCTTGCATTAATATCTAAATTCTAAAAGAATTACCTTCATTGCGGTGAAGTGTGTATGTTCCCAAGGGCATGTCTCTGTCTACGGTCCTTACGACACCATCTTCAGCCTCTAACCAGAATGGGCTACTTGTTCTCAGCCCAAATACATTTTTGATTGTATCCTTAATTTCTCCTGGTGAGCCATCTATGCCAATCCTTTTGGCCAATTCTCCTAATTTGACTACAATAACCCTTCCCCGGGCCTCACTGTGTCTTGGCTCAGTATCCCCATCTGCCAAAAGATGTTTAAAATTCAAATGCAAAATGCGAGGTCAACAAAAACGCTAACAAGTGCCCTAAGGGAACTTGTTAAGCATCCAAATATGGAAATGCTTTTTATTGGAAATCAACAAAAGTGTGATCGATGACATCCTTCAATGGTCAATTGCTAGTTTCCATCTTTTGATGCTTAACGAGTGTCCTTAGGACACTTGTTAGCATGACCCTTAAATCTTAGTGATTTGATAGCAAAACTTACTAGTTCTGGGGGCTCCTCTCCCGCTTAAATCTGAAACTCCATTAGCTTCAATGCCTTCTTCTTCGCAGATACCAAGAGTGTGTTGCCCATGATCCATCATAATCTGTTCGAGATTAAATGCGGTTCTTTCCGAATCTGCAACAGCCAACATGCAGAAAAATATTCATCAACTTCTAAAAGGAGTAATCATTCAAAATCAAAGCTCACATGCATCAGCATAGAGACTGTGGACAGAATATAATAATATCATGATCCCAAGTTGATCAAGAGTCAGTGTATCAATCCAATGATCTAAACCACCAGGCACCAATATATATGCGATTTATATGGAATTAGGCACTTTCCTAAATTTGACACCTTGTTTAATCGAAAGAGCACCTCCAAGATCAGATGGAGGCAATATAACAGGTAATATGCCGAGAGTCGGTACTTAAGATCGTGAAGGACACCAAACAGTTTACTGCTCCTAACATTTATGATTTATCAATAGCATGCATGCTTTTATCATAAAAGGGTTTATGATTAAAAAAAAAGTCATGCATGCAGTTGAATATTCACAGTACTTCAAAGTTCACACGAAGATCGAGCCAGCTGAATTTCTAGATGGGACAGCAAGATGGGGTACTGAAAGCATGAAACACGCACAAACACAACCATGGCTTATCAGTTTCTATATGGGACAGCACATTCATGCCCTTCTAGGAGTGATTTATGGGATAAAAAAAGGTAATGGTGAAATCTCTCGCCATGTGCTTCCCTTATTAGCTATGAAATGGAGGAGCATAGTCTCTTCAGAGACACTTGGCTAGGAGAAGAGTTAACAATCAGGAAATTGATACAATGAGCGGGGCATCTGTACCATATTGCTTGATCCATTGATGCAGCATAATTGGGGGGGGGGGGGGTTTCGATCAACAATTGGTTGATGAGGGCACTTTCCACAAGTATTTCCCTCGGATAACTAGCCAGAAAGGCTAGGTTTTTCACATAGACAAAACATTTTAATATGACCAAAAGATAATTTCCAAAAGTGAAAATGCCACAAAAATAATAATACGAAAAACTTGAAATTTCTATGATCTCATGTCTGTTCATCTTGACATATTACTTAGTATATCAACCTTACAATTTCAGTTATCTTCCATAATTTAGCAAGATAAATTTGGAATTTTTACATTTTCCTTGCTTAATCTAAGTGGTCATTTGAAAAAGTACAGGTGGTTGGGGGGGTCGCTAGTTAATCTTTCTTAAATCTAAGAGATGCATAAGTGAAACCTAGCCATTAATTATATCAGTGTTAAATTCAATGATTTAATGGTGTTAAAAGTATTTTCAAAACCATTCCAGGAAGGAATGAGAGAACATACGTATAGCAGAAATAATTGCAAATGTATGAGGTCTATCTGAATCAAATGCAGATATTACATAACTTCGCATAAAAACATTCATGTTTCACTTACATAATGATCTAACTTTACATGTTAATAAACAAAGTGCACTCCAGCTATATCCTCCTGAATAAAGTATGTAAAGTGTGTAGATGCACCTGGTTTGTATGTGCAGTATTCGAGTAGAAGATATATAAACCGAATGATGTGAATGAACGAACTAATAATGCTTCACTAAATTTTATGGACTGAATGCTCTTTGATTATTACCGAAGTTATAGATAATATATATGTCTGTCAGAGACTTTTGGATATGTTTGGTATGCACGTACATGAATAGCAAATTAGATGGGTTGAAAGAGAGAATGTTACAAGGAATCACATTAGTCTAACTCCTAAACAACAGCAAACGATACAAGTTTATGCACAAGAATATAACATTTTTGAGACAACTTGTAACTTTCCTCATGATAGAAAGATATGTACCCTCTATAGTAACCATGTAAAATCTCAAAACTACTTCAATGGTTTTCTACTCAATGATCCCTTCAATTGATCTAAGAACGACATTGAGCATACAACGAGAACAAACATTTGGAGTCGAACAAAGGATTTTTAAAACACTAAATATACCTTCGATTGTCTCGAATGGAAAACCAAATTCATCCATACCTACAAGAAGGGTGGGTGAATTAGAGGCGAAAGTTTTCGAAGTAAAGATAACGATCAGTCATCTTTCAATGACAAAAACTAAATATTACAATACATAAACAAGAATGTGTTGAGTACTGAAATTCCAACCGTTAATGTATGTTTGTATTGGATGTCATTCCCATGCTTCAATTACGATATGGAGCCGTTGATGTGGTGTCATCACAAGATAAGAGTTATACACTCCACAATGGTGAAAACAGATCTTCACACTTGGTACTTCCAAAATCTCATATTAGATAAGTTTTTCTCGTTGCATAAAAGTACCAATTTGCAAAGATAATTTTTGTGGTAATTTACGGGGAAAATAAACTTTAAAAGTAAAATGCAGGTTGTACAGGTAATCAGCAAATAATGTTCACGAAAACAAGCATCATCTGATGAATGCATCAAGAACGCGTTCCAGATGGAATTTACTTTCTTAGCATTCCACCATTTCCAGAGTTGCAACATTGAGTAAAACATTACACCTTGTAGCTTAAAATTGAACGATGAAAAGACACAAAAATGGAAAAGCAGATACAAAACAGTAGTGGCATTAGTGAACTAAATATACCTATTCAATAATAGAGTGTTACAGAAGGATAATCAATTGGAATCATCTATGGCAAGAATTGTTAAGAACAGGAAAAACAACTTATAACCCAACAAAATGGAGAAAACTAACATCAATAAATTCTGTAATCCAAGACAATAAGAAAAATAATGCTCATTGTACTAAATGGGTCTACTTCCTATTTAAAATAGTCCGGGTCGAAAAGTTTCTGCACGGCAGAAATATATTTTCCCACTATAGTAACCATCCAAAATCTTAAAACAACTTCATTGGTTCTGTAATCATTGACCCCTTCCCTTGATCTAAGAAAGATAAGGAGCATACCATGAACAAAATTTTTAGAATATTGAGCATACCTTCGATTGCCTCGAATAGAAAATCACCTTCATCCATACCTACAAAAAGAGTGAATTTGAGGTGAAAGTTTTCGAAGTAGAGACGCTCAGCTTTCAATGATAGAAACTAAATAGAAATACATAAACGAGAATGTGTGTTTGGTACTGTAAATCCAAGCGTTCATGATTGTATTGGATGCCATTCCCATGCTTCAACTAGGTTTGGAGCTGTTAATGTGGTGTCATCACAATGGAAGCAATACACACTCCACAGCGGTGAAAACATATCTTCACACTTGGTCCTTCCAAGATCCCATATTAGATAAGTTTTTCTTGTACAATAAAAATTTACCGATTTGCAAACATAGTATTTTGAGGTAATTAATTTACAGGGAAAGTAAACTATAAAACTGAAGTACAGGTTGTACAGGCAATCAGCAAATAATGTCCATGAAAACAAGTATGATTCCATGAATGTGTCAAGAACGTGTTCCAGATGGAATTTACTCTCTTAGCATTCCACCATTTCCAGAGATGCAAACATCAAGTACAACATTACGCCTTGTAGCTTGAAATTAGAACAAGAAGAAGCCAAAAATGGAAAATCGGAGACAAACAGTTTAGCAGCATTAGTGAACTAAATATACCACCTATTCAATAATCGAGTGTTACAGAAGGCTAATCAACTGAAATCATCCATGGCAAGAATTGTAAAGAACAGGAAAATCAACATATAACCCAACAAAATGGATAAAACGGCCATCAATAAATTTTGTAATCCAAGACAATACGATCGATATATATTTGGTCGTTTTACTAAATGAGTCTACTTCCGGTTTTGGCTTGTCTGGGTCAAAATGTTTCTGCATACTTTCCCACTATAGTAACCATGCAAATCTTAAAACAACTTCACTTGTTCTGTAATCGATGACCCCTTCCCTTCATCTAAGAGAGACAACGAGCATACCACGAACAAAATTTTGGGGTCGAATAAAGGATTTTTAGAATATTGAGCATACCTTCGATTGTCTCGAATGGAAAATCATCTTCATCCATACCTACAAGAAGAGTGAATTTGAGGTGAAAGTTTTCGAAGTAGAGACACTCAGTCAGCTTTCAAGGACAAAAACTAAATAGAAATCCATGAACAAGAATCTGTTTACTACTGTAATTCCAAGAATTCATGTTTGAGTTAGGATCCCATGCCCATGCTTCAATTACGATAGTGGCATCATGGTATAAACAATAAACATTCCACAATGAAGAAAACGGATTTCAAATTTTCTCCTTCCAAGATCTCATGTTAGATATATAAGTTTTTGTTGTTGGGTAAAAATCTACCAAGTTGCAAACATAATCTTTTGAGGTAATTTACAGGAGGAGGGGGGGGGGTAATCAACCATTTTTTAAAAGTAATTATGCCCAAAAAAATTATAAATTTGGAAACTACAATAAGAACATTATAATTTTTGTGGGTTTTGAAAGTATGGCTAAAACTTGAGCAAATACTCATCTGAAAATCAATCAAGTTGACCCAAAATTGACACTAAATTTGGATGGAGAGCGTATAAAACTAAACTATAAGATGTGCAGGTGATGAACAAATAATGCTCATGAAACAAGCATCATGTGATGAATGTGTCATGAACGTGTTCCAGATGTAATTTTCTATCTTAGCATTCCACCATTTCCAGAGTTACAAACATCAAGTGAACATCATACCTTGAAGCTTGAAAAAAAAAAGAAGAGAAACACAAATGAAAAATCAAAGACAAACTGTTTAGTTGCATTAGCGAACTGAATATACCTATATAATAGTAGAGGGTCACAGAAGGCTAATCAATTCAAATCACCTATAGCAACAGTCGTTAAGAACAGGTAAATGAATTTATGACCCCGAGTAACAAGCACCAATAAATTAGGTAATCCAGGACAAATACTCGTTCGTCGTACTAATTAAATGAGTATACATACTTCCCATTTTGGATTGTCTCGGTCAAAAAGTCGTGTTCAACAATCAAGGTAACAAATTTATCATGAGGTTCAAAATAATACCCTTACTGGAATAAACTTAAAAATTTGATAAGACTATGCTAGTCATTCCTAAATTATGGATGCTTATGAATAGTTCATGATGAATGAAGGAAGGAGAACAGTAGCCAGCCAGTTACTCATATTTATTTAACATAATTTATTTTCCATTTGAGGGGTAATATCAAGATAAGCATTATATATCATCCAGGAAGTTAAATCAGGAAAGAAATGTAACACGACAAGAGACCAAATTCTGGGGCCTTAAATCCAAATAAAGAGCACCAAGGAAGGGAATTCTTGCAAGGAAACATTATGAATCTCAATGGGTTAACAAAAACGCAATCTACCTTTAGAACTATGGCAGGCATCAATTTAATTAGTAGCGATTCCATTCTAATTTCAGTCTTGAAAAATTTTCTTTCTTTCTTTCTTTTTCTGCTCTTCACCAAATTCTCCCGCGCCGCCTGAGACTCCTTATTGTTCTTTGGTCCTCACTCCTCCGGTCAACAGCTACTGGCGGATGAAGTGGGGAAATTGTTGCAATTGAATTGATAATAATGTCTGGGAAGTTTCAGGGATTGTTAGGGGATGAATGCAAGAAGAAAAGGGGCCCCAATGTAAATTATAATGTAATGTCGTTTAACTGAGGTGGGATCCGTCCGTCTTAGGGGTTCACTTTCACTTCACTTCGTTTCACACTAGTAATAGACTTGGGAAGGTGATAGTGATACCATTACCATACTATGCATATTGAAGTTTAAAGTTACATCTCAAATTTAATTGATCGGTAAATTGTGTGATCCCATTATATACTGACTCCGTTTCGATACATATTATGGGAAAAAAATGTCGTTTTCAGAATAATTAAAACGAAATTAAGATATTACTTATTAATAATTAAAAGGCTACAATATACTATTTGTTATATAATCTCAAAAACTTTAAATTGATTGATATGTAGGATTGGGGTTGACGTGTCTTCATTAGAAATTATATGCAGCGCACATGCACTCCTAGCAAGGAGCGCCTATGTGCTCCATATTCATTCTATTACGTTATTTTATTCATATTTTATAACTAAATGTTCATTTTATTTTTCTTAATGTTATTGTTGATTTTCAATAACAATGATAGAAATGAACATTTAGTTTTAGACAATGAACAAATAATGTAATAAAATGAATATGGAGCATAGACGCTCCTTGCTAGCAGCCCATATGCGCTCCATATACGGACTGTATCTTCATTTCTTGATCAATCTTGCTAGCTAGGAACCTCTTGATTTAATTTTGGCAATTACTAACTTAATTCTATAAAGCTATCCATCAACAAAAAATATTGTTCTGTTATATTTGAGGAGTGTGACAAGAGGATTTATTTTAAAATGTTGAAACAAAAGTATTTTGTCGAATTAATAATTTTTTTTAAATAAAAAAAGTGCTTCATTATCAATAGTTTGTAGCCTCTTCATTTAATTAATGAACTATCATATGAACCAATCATATATTGATTCGATTCAATTCAATCCAATCCAATTCAATTGAGAGCCTATAAAGCGTTTTCCTCAAACCTGATAGAAAACGACACTAGATCGGATGATAGAAATCAGATCCTCTATGGCATTCTGTGTGTCACACTCTGTGCCACACTCACATACTAGTGGGACCCACTAATAATGAGACCCACCAGTATGTGAGTGGTGGCATAGAGAATGACACCCCAAATGTCATAGAAAATCCAAACTCTAGAACAAACGATGACATTTTATTTCGTAAATCAATTAAGTAAATGTAAGATGAAAATTAGAACAATGGGGCTACATTACATTGCTTAATAAGAATGCTCATTCAAGAACTAGTGAGCACTAATAATCAGACAAATTAAGAATGAAACGGTAATTAGGAATTGTTAGTAGAAACTTGTAGGAGGGAATGTCAAGCCGCTGGAAATCTGAAGATGGGGGGCCGGGGCAGCAGCTGATTCTTTCTTCTTCTTCTTCTTGATCGTCTTTTTGAAATGTCGCGATGCAGCCTTCAACACCTTATTAGCCCATCCCTGAAAGTGA
>JAOTQG010122179.1:0-10588 GCA_025631175.1 Iris virginica | reverse complement strand
CCATCACTATCATGTAATTATTTCAAATTTAAAGGGCAAAGTTGTAAAAGTCTTATAAAACCAAAACCAACACAAAATAAACATAAAACACAAACAAAAACAAAACATATCAAAAAACTCCACTTCCAAACGCACCCAATTTTCTATTTTATCTCTCACTCAAAATAACAATGCTATTCCTACTATACACTTAATTTTTTTCTTTTTATTTTCTCCATCTTTTATCTTCTTCTTCCTCACTTGGTAAACCCTTATTCCCAAACGTGAATGTAATTCCTGCCCCAATTTTACTGATAATCCGACAAATCCTCCGACATTCGATTCTTAAAATTACTTAAAACCCTAAAGGGAGGGTAGTAGTCGTAGACTAGGAGGTTCAGGGGAGAAAATTGCAGTGGTGTGTGAATAGTTGTAAAAAGAAGCTGATAAAATATGAGAATAAAGTTGCAGACAAAAAATGAAGAATACAAAAATGCCCACAAAAATGTAAGCTGTGAAAATAAATATGTGGAAAAGTGAAAACTCAAGATCACCATAAACAAATGCAAAGTAAATTTCAAACCCATTTCATCAATTTGACCACAAGACTGCAAGTTGTCAAGCTAGATTGGGACATATTCATGTAAGTGTTGAGTATGAATGTAATACCTAAAACATTGAAAACAACTTGCTGCAAAACCGACCAAAATATGGGAGCCCAGGTAGGGGACGCAGGGAGGGACAATAGATTTATTTACATTTATATATTTGTGTATTATATTAATTATTTATGAAATCAGTATTAATTTTATATTTAAAAGGGTATAAAAGATTTTTTAATAAATATTATTTTTATTATAAAATTATGTGTATTAAACTAAACACTTGTATACTTTACAAATAGCCGATCTCAATTATAATTATAAAATTTAAACAAATCTTATTAGTGGATCTTTCCCTTCTTTTATATTTAAATTCATTCACCACCATGATTGAATCACTAGTTACCAAAATTAATTCACCAATATAATTAAATCTCTCCCTAGTGACTTAAATTGATTCATCGCCATAATTAAGCTACTTTTCGGCATCGATTTCACAAAACCACAAGAAACCAAAACAAACAAGGAAGAAAAGGAAGAGAGAAATAAAGGACGAAGACTCCCCGCTGATGTTGCACATTTTTTTCGAGCCATTTTTTGGCAGCCGCGAGCACAATTTGAGAAAAATATGGAGGCTACAACATATCAATCGTAGGCACTCCGTATAATTATTGACAAGATATGAAATGGAAGAGCAAATGTTAGTCATGCAAGCGGGTTAAAGATACCAAAAAAATAAATAAATAAATTACCGACCTAGCAAACACCAGGATGCTTGATAATAACATCAAATTTTAATACTTTTCTTTTCTTTTTTTCTTCTTCTTTTTTTGTACATTTATTTTAATAACATTTATAAGAATTTTTTTTAAACTTTTAAGTTATAAAATTTAAAGTATAATAAAATTTTGAGTTTTTTAAAAAATATTTTAAATTATACGTCAATTTTGTATATAAAATTAAATTAAATTTTGAGTTTTTATATATACAATTGCAATATAATATGAAATTATATTTTTGCTGTATATGTATCAATTAAAAATAATTTTTTTTATTTTACTAGTTTTTTTCTAAAAAAATTTTATTCTAAACGTTATTCTTATATATATATTTTGTAATTCTAGAAGTTTTTTCTTATAATTTTTTTTTAAAAAAAATAGATAAGAATTTAAAATGTGTCAACAAAATAATCATGCAAAGAAATAATTTTAAAAATCTAAAACATACTCCCTCCGATTCATAGTAGTAACTTTTGTAGATTCATGCGCATATTTAGAAAAAAAATATATTATACTTATTAATAGGAAAGATGTAAATGCAATTAATGATCATAGATAATTGGGATAGTTGAATTATAATTTAGAAAAATAAAGATAAAAAAACTTTAAAATTTTAAAGTGACAACTATTTCGAAACAAACCTTTTATGCTAAAAAAGCTACTATTGTGAATTGGAGGAAATAGTAAATATATATAAAATAATAATTTTAATAATAAATTAGATTAAAGTTAAGGACGAAGGTAATTGTTAGAACATCAATTCTTAAATTCAAGGTTTTGGTAAAAAGTCAAAATTCAAACCCTTAATCAAACCCCTAACTTATTAAGATTAATCAAGGATTAATCCAGACAGTCTACTAGATCAATAATTTCATGTTCAAGACTTACTTGATTGGTAATTTTTAACACTCAGCTAATTACATACCTTAATTTATCAAATGATTCACCAAGCCCATCAAAAAGACTTAATTGCAACCAATACCATTAAGAATTACCCAAGAGAATTGATGCATTCATCAAGGTCTTCGTTGAAGACATATACTTGGATTAGCTTCTGAAAGCCAACCGCTAAACCAATGTGGTGTGAGTCCTACATTGAATAAGAAGATTTTTCCAGTACAAGAAAATCTACAAGGAGGACCTAAATATCAAGGAATATACAACAATAATGATCTCCAAGAAGAGTTGTAGCATTGGTTGAACCGGTGGGAACAAACAGTCAACAAATTGCAGCTTACAATTACGCCTCAAGAAGATAACATATGCCCTCTTAAAAATAGATCACATAGAAGATTAAAGCAGCATTGAAGAAGGCAAATGCAAAGATTGGGAAATCAGATTAGAAGTTATATGTGAATTGATTCACCATGGAAGTCACAATTCTTGTGCACAAAGAATTAAGAAGGCTACAACAGTTTTACACAGTTGACTTTAACCAAGTTAGTTGAGTACAACTTCTGCAGAGCAAACTCAATGACTAAAGCCTTATATCAAGTCCCACAATCAGAAGATAGAAAATTATCTCAGAGTCATAGAAAGAATAGAGGACATGAACAAAGAAGACTACCCACTTGAAGAAGAACCAGTTCATTCATCACAACTCAAAACCCATAAATGCATCAAGCCGAAAGAACAGTTCCCAGATGGAGGAAGTTATTCATGCCAATTCAAGACTCTCCATCAAGCCATGAAGACACAAGGATACATCTCCATTCAACAACATATGAACAACCAGCCAACAGAGGACAGTGGAAAAGAATCTGTTGGTTAGACATTTGATGACAGTGGCAAAGATTCTATGTCCAAGGTGTTGTATATGTATCTCAAGATGGTCCAACCGCCAACCCTCTGCAAGCCTTCATCAGCAAATTCAAGGCATCAAGACTGCCAGAAATACATAGACCTTATTATCCTCAGTCTTAAAGTTCATTAAGACTAAGTTCAAGACAATCCAAGGCTTCAGTCAGCAAAGGAGTTCAAATTAATAAGGTGTTCAAGATGTCCATCAGCAAGCAACTACAACCAATTATCTTCACAAAGTGCTTAATGCAAAATTGTCACTGTCAATACAAGTTCTGAGCTTACAGACGATGACAATAGATATCTACATATAAGTAGGAGTTAGATTGCTCTTGATATTACAAATCAACAAGCCAACTCCACAACTTCAACCGTCAGTTCAAGGACAACAAGTTTAATGTAGAACTGTCACTATAAATATAGATAACAATTGGTATGAGACAATGTTTACTACAGTAAGACATCTCATACAAGACAGTGGTTGAACAATTCAAGGTTTTCAATCAAGAAGCCAACTCTTCCGCCTCAACAGCTAAGCCAACCACCTGCATCCAAGCCCATTCAAGAATCAAGACCAAGAATTCAAATCAACAACAGATAGCTACTCAACAGCTAAATGACACATCAGCAGAAGAGCAAATGGTAGCAATCGATTGGCCAACAGACAAAAGGAATATGCTGCTACAGAGGGCTCAGTCAAAGATAAGGTTAAGCTGTCTAGCCCATTTGGATCCAGTCAAAGATAAGATGCATGTGTCAGTCAAAAAGATAAACTGTGATTTTGACTCCAACGAGTAGGTCTCAAAGGCTATAAATACCTGATCGATCGAAGAATAAAATCAAATTTCTTGCCTTACATTTCTAGGCATACATTTCTCAATTTGCTTTTAACCTTTCGAGCTCAGACACTTCAGTTATATAAAAGAGATTTAGGACTACAAAATTCAAGCTTCCTTTTTGCAAATCAGTAAGTCCAAATCTAATTGCGAAATACTTCCAATCTGAAGACCTGAATATTAATTCTTGTTTGTATTATCCCAGGATTGCTTACTTGTACTATACACGGCTTCTAATTAGTTTAGGTTTATAAGCATTATAGGAAGCATCCTACAATACACTCTTTAGTGATTTTTTATTTTTCTTTTTGTTGTAATTTCTCCAGTTGGAAGAGCCAACGTTGGAGTGAAAAATTTGGTAGTTTTCAAGAAGCTTAGTTAGCTTCAGTTGCAATTGAGCAGGAGTACTCTACGGAATTGCTTGGGCAAGGCTTCGTAAGAATTATTTACGTGAAATTCCGCTTAAGTGCTTAGTTGCAAGAATTCCCATTGCTTTAGTTGTAATTGAGCGGGGGTGCTCCATGGAATTGCTAGGGCCAAGCTTCGCCAAAATTCTCTACGTGAAATTTTGCTTAATTAGTGCGGAGTTGGAAGAATTCTCATTGATTAATAGAAAAAGCCTTGTGTGTTCAAGAGGAACAATAGGGGGTGGATGTACTAGTGTTGACTGGGAACCACTTGAAAAATCATTGTGTTCTTTACTTTTCTGTCATTGTCTCTCTCTCTCATTAATCTCTGCTCTTCAAATTGAGTGCCTTTTATTGTGTTCTTTATATCTTGCTATCCTTTCTATTGGCATTATAATATGTTGGTCTAACTAATTCACCAAAATCTTCCGCTGCAAACACTCTCAAGAGTTAGTTAAACTGCTTGCTCAAAGCAAGTATATCAAACAATAGTATTAAGTAGTCTTGCTAAGTTGTCATTAACTAAGCAGCTACTAATACATATTGAGTAACATAAAACTGAGGCAGAACCTTTCTTCTGGTAATAAAACATCCATTAAGTGGGGTTCGATTACCAACAAGAGCTCCCATCAAGAGCACAAAGGATCCTTTAAATTAGTATCAAAGCGTCTAGTGACCGAAGTTTGATTACTAACAAACAAGGATAGCAGAAAAAGAGATTCTCACAGTAATTCATAATTAAGTAATGATATTTAAATAATAAAATAAATACTGATAATAAATTTAAAGGTTAACGGGGGGAGCCCCCCCTGTGATTTTTGGGTTTGAGGGATGAGCCTCATATACTTTTTTTATTAAGGCTGCACCCCCTAGCTTAAATCCCGTTAGCTTCCATCCACTAAAAATGACCAAATTGAAAGGAAAATTTGTGGGTTAAAAGTAAAAGCAACTGGTAAGACACTAATACCCTTTACACAATTAAAAGACATTTTTGCCCCCTTCTTAAATCATCATATACCCGTAACTGTTAACCTTTATTCTCTCGTTCTTTCTTTTCTAACAAACGCCATGGCCAACAGTAGCAGCATTGAATCAAGCAATTGGAGGCCAATGATTGGTCGTTGCCGGTGTGGATTCAGAGTTCGCGTACGTCATTCTTGGAGCGAAAATAATCCTGGGAGAAAATATATTGGGTGCCCTAATTACTACCAGGTACTAATCCTAACCCTAACCCTAATCTATTCTGAATTTAGGTAACCCTAACAATGTCCTTTTCATTCTTTGATTATTAGGAAGAAGCTTCATGTGGGTTTTTTGATTGGGTCGATCCCCCTACATGTCCAAGAGGAATGCAATTTAGAAGAAAGGTTAATACAAAATTGACGGAGTTGAAAAGGATAATTGAAGATCTTGAAACGAGAAATAGGGAATTGGAGAGGATGAATGAAGTACTTGTTCGAAATAATGAAGAATTATTTCATTTTAGGATGCAATCTGATTCAAGAAAGAATCTGATAAAAAATAGGAAGGCTTTGTTGTTGGTTTTGTTATTGTTTGTAGTGTTGGTGATTAATTGGGTGGTTAGTCCTATAACAATAGAGAAAGTCTTGTATTTGGCTTGAAGAACATCCTGTAATTGTTAGTTTGTCAATGAAATGGATTTCTATGTCCTCTTGTGTTTGCATAAATTTTTTTGATTTTAGTTGTTAATAGAAAAGAATTATTAGCATAAGTAACACAAACTGAGAATTCATAGATTAGGCACAACAGTACATTACACAATCCAAAATAAGAAGCAGTTGCTACCCTAAACTTAGACATGAACCAAACCTAAACAATGACATGAAGCAACCCTAAACACAGACATTAATCAACCCTAAACAACAAAATGAAAACATTACATTATCTAAAACAGGCCACTGGCCACACCAAGAACCTAAGACTTAGCAGCCGAGCTGCTACTTGCTCCCTTTGGACGGCGGTTTGTACGATGGTATTTCTCCTTGTCTTTCTCCCTTTCTCCCTTTCCTCCTTGCTCTTCTTTGGAGCTGCCTAAGCTTTTTGATATGTTGTTAGATAGGTGTAGAGACCATGGTGCTGGATTCGCTCCTCAAGTTTGTAGTTTTTTGAATCCGCAACTCCATCGGCATGTTGGCAAATAGACTCGTACGTACGCCAACTCTTTTTCCTACTAGGGAAAGGAGCATAGAGGCACAACCAACACTCGTAATTGTCCCTTACAGGACCATAGTGATTGACAATGGTCCTGTGGTACCATAGGTCGGCCTCGTATTTGAGTGAACGGCTATTGAATTATGCCTGTGTGAGGTCCTCATACTCCTCAACTGAGAATTCAGTTTCATCACCTGAATTTGCCATAGGCTTCACTAGTTTTTGTGTTTAAGAAGCAATGTTTGTTTTAGAGGAGAAGGGGTGTGCAATTGCATCTAAAACTTCCCTTTATTTATAAGGAAACCTGGGACTGCCAACTTTCCACTATGCAATCAATAGAGAAGATTGGTTTCCACCATCCACCCGTTTTCCAAGACTTAGGGAGAACTGTTCAATAAATGACCACATATTTCAGTTCTTACACTGCAATAAAGTGGAACAAGACTAAGGTAAGTAGCACAAGACTCGACAACAGACCAAAGTCAAGTGCATAAAAAATTATTTTCAAGTTTTGAGTATACATTAGTGGCCATAAAGATAGCAACCAACCTGGCCAATTGTCTGGCAAATAGTGTCTAAACCAAAAGTGGAACAAAACTATGGATACTATTCAGTTTACAAACTTATTGAAGTGGCAAACTAAACTGAAATTTTTCCTTGACCAATTACTTTTTCAGTTTACAACACCACTGGAAGTTAAACATTAGGCTTCTAAATCCTTGTGCTTCACTTGGCAAAGTTAAGGGAACCTCTATGCCTCCTTTGAATTTTCTCGTCAGGATCTACGTTGGGATTTTGTGGATTCTTCTTTCTAGCAGCTGCTGCAGCCTTGGCCTTTTGTGGATTCCAGTACATGGTCTGTCATAAAGATATCTATACTTGTTGGTTCCATTAAAAATAGAGCTAAAGTAGAAAGTCATGTGTAGACAGTATACATACCTTGGGAGTTGGTAACTTTCCAGCATTACTCCAAAAGGACTCTTGAGAATGAATAGAGATATTAGGTTGGGGTGTGTTAGTTGGTCAAGCTTCATCCCAAAGAGAACTTAATGGCTGTGAAGATGTTGGTGCATGCTTCTTGGAAGTTGTTGTTGGTTGGCTTGATGGTCTTTTCCTTTTACTGTTAGTGGCCTTTGTTGTAGTAGTAGCTGGTGGTGCATCTCCTCTACTTCCCTATACATTGCAGGGTAAGACATTTAAAACTAAAACAAAATTGTGATAGTCAATAATCTGATACATTAAAGACTACTATATAACGTACCTCATTTATTGTTCTTGTAACATGGGTGCACATAGTCTTCAGGTTGATGTCTGTTGAATTGTATGCATGCTATTGCATGCTTGCAAGGCAAACCTGACAGCTACCATATCCTGCATGTACAACTCTTCAAATCTAGGTCTACTGCTGCTTGTTTATCAAAACAGTCCACCTCAAACTTAAGATCACCACACCAGCTAGGAAAACATTTCCTTGATGTATGCTTCCACTTCTCTAATTTCTTGATGATGTTTGGGCCTAACTCTTGTTGATACTGACTAAGACCAACTCTTTTGACTTGCATCATATGCATAAGCTTCCTCCTAATCTACTCTAGCATAGAAACAATTGGCTTATCTCTAGCTGCCAATATGCATGCATTGAAACTCTCAATTAAATTATTAATCAACACATCACACCTACTTCTCTCACTCATGTGAGAATGAGTCCAAACTTTAGGATCAATAGCAACCAAATAGTCATAGGGAGTTTGATTTTTCCGCCTTCCAGTATTACTTCCTATGGCAGTAGAGGCATCATCTGTCGTATAAATATAGTGACAGTTAAACAATTTGTAATATATTACATAATGGAAGACATCAATTTAAGTAAACTTTAGAAATTAATGAGGTACCTAGCGTGTTTCTGTTAACTTCTAGATCAGTTGTTGTGGAATACTCCTCCTTTATTTGATCTGTAATAAACAAGATAATTGTGTCAATAAATATATCAACAAACAAATACTCTCTGAGTAATGAAACGGGATAGCAGTTTAACATACTCATGTACTTCCGAATTGTTTCACACTCCCAGTTGTAGCACATTTCCAAACTAGTTCTTTCATATCAAGTCCTCTAAATTTGTTCTTGAAATTGCTGTATAGGTGCCTGACAGAATCTGTGCCCCTGGAAGTATTTCATTGAACACTTCAACCAATCCCTTTTGTCGATCTGAAATGTAAGTCCAACTAAGAACTTGCTCACTTCCAAAATCTTCAAACAATTGTGTGAAAAACAGGCTCAGGTTGCATAATTTTCTACTTTAGCAACAACAAAGGCAATAGGAAACATATTGTCATTCTCATCCCTTCCCACTGGACTTAAGATCTGACCTTTGTACACCCCCTTAAGAAAGCAACCATCCAAACCAACTATGGGTCTGCAACCAATCAAAAAGCCATTCATTTGGGCTGCATATCTTACATATTGTTAGCACTCAAATGGACACTATTTTATTGCTATTTCTATGAGTATTTTGATGTGATTACATATGATTTTACGCTTGGTTTGGTTAGTTTTGATTAATTTACAGGAATTCCAAGTGTAGACATCAAGATAGGAGAAATTAGAGCGTTTGGAGCAGAAAAGAGCTGGAATGGTATAAAAGTCTAGCACCAGTCTCAAAGTGTGTGCAATTGACAGGATACAGGGCACGGCCGTGCCCAAATTTGGCATGCCCGTGCCGACCAAATCTCAAGGAGCGTGTTTCTGCTGCTGAGTTATTTTGGGCTTTATTGTAAAGGCCTTTTAGCAGTCTATTTATATGTACATTCGGTCAGTTATGGTTAAGCATCTCTTTCAGAACGTAGTAAACACAATTTTTAGGATTTTGCTTAGCCAAGCTATGAACTAATCTCCATTCTCTAGGAGTTGGAGGTAAATCTTACTTCATGATTATGCACTATTATTAATACTTCCAAGTTGTGTTCTTGTTCTTATTGGTATTACAATCGTTCATACGTGCGTTCTTTCAACTAAGTAGTTGCAAATGCTTAATTCGAAGAATGATATTGTATTGTATGTTTATACTTGATTGAGATTTCATACAATAGCTTGATTGTAATCCTCTAGTTTACTTGACTGTGCGACAAACTCGTGAGTAAAAGGAATTAGGGTTGTTGGAGTTTATATGCTTAAAGGGTTTGCCGTGCATCTCTATTACCGTGACCTTAAGTGTTTAGAGAAATCAGACAACACTGGTGGTATATCTTCTGAGAAGAAGACCAAATATATTGCTGATAATCAAACGATTGTAAAAACAGAAGAACCAATTAACATAAGGAATTTGGCATAATCATAAGTAACGATTTAATTCTATCTTCTAGACTTAGCATAAATACGACTTTCGTCTCAGCGTTCATTCGTATTACTTCTACAATCCGACTAGTAAATCAGAGTATTGATCAGTTACACTACTTAATTCAAGTCTTCAGTGGATCGACATCCTATTTATCGTTATCTACATTAGTTTAGTAGTAGTAGTAGTAATAGTAGTAAGTAGGTTATTATTATTATTCTTTTTGAGCACCCACGACAGTGCGATCAAAAAGTGGCGCCGTTGTCGGGGACTTATTAATTCAAGTCTAGTAACTGTGTTACATTTTAATTAGGTAGAATAGTTAGATTAGTATTTTAGATATGACTGAGTTAGTTAATCAGAAAAGAAAAATGAAAGATATATATAAACCGGTAAATGAGGAGTTTCCTTCATGCATAATATTATCTGAACAAGTTAGGGATTATGAATTAAAACCTATATATCATGGTATGCTCCCTTTATTCTACGGAATGCCTTCTGAAGATCCTCTCACTTTTATGAGAGACTACTTCAATACTATAAATCAATTTCCATTAAAAGGACTTAAAGAAGAACAATTAAGATTAAAATGCTTTCTATATACTTTGAAAGAGAATGCAAAGAAATGGTTTATGTCTTTAAACCCACAATCCTACGGTACTTGGAAAGAGATGTATGA
>JAOTQG010122168.1:0-10589 GCA_025631175.1 Iris virginica | reverse complement strand
TTAAAGAGCTTTTTTGTGTGAAGTGAGTGTAAACATGGAAGTATAAGAGATAATTAATGCTTTTCTTGGTTATTGAAATGAAAGATTAAACATCAACTAATTTGAACTGGAGGAAGTATTCAAATAGAATCAAACTGAATCGTATAACAATTACAAAATTTTAATTACATTAGTTATAATTGAATAATTTTCCTTTATATTTGTTGGTATTTAGTTACATAATTCTTCTTGAAACACTGTAATATAAACTTTGACCTTATATTTATGTATATTCTTATAAGAAAAATTATTAAATTTTTATTTGAGTTTAGTATGCATTTATTAAGTAAAATATATTCAAAAAATTAAAATGTATAAAGGGTATTTTAAATTGCTAAACTGAACCGAACCAAATTGTGGATTAGTACTAGTTCGATTTGATTTAAGTTTTCAAATTTAACGGTCCAGTTTAGTTTGATTTGATTTGGCTTGAAATTTTTGAAGCTGACCTACTAATGAACTTCAAAGAAACCAAATTGTGGATTACTAGTTCGATTTGATTTAATTTTTCAAATTTAGCGGTTTAATTTGATTTGATTTGGCTTGAAATTCACTTTGATGGATAGGACAGAACTTAATGTAAATCAAACTGAATCACCTGCATATTATTTATGTACCAATGCAAAACGAAGAAGAAATATCAATTAAATAATTATCTGTAACTTAAATATACATACAAACAAAAACCTATGGAACTCCACTGTCAAAATTGAATAGATGCAGTCGCAGCTGATGCATCCACACCCTAAGTCTACAATGGCACAACTTATCAGATAGACAAAACCACAAAACTGGCAAAAAAGGCAATATGCCTGAGATAATTATGCTGATATACATTCAATTCTTATGCTGCTGCTGCATCCTGCTCTTTGCTGTTATTACTGTTCCCTTTCCGTGGCTGTCTGGCCGCTGAAATGGTATAAGAGAAACAGAATTAATGCTCAAAATCTATGTCCATCAAAGAAAGAACTCTCACTCAAGAAGATTTCACAGTTATCACATGCGATCATTCAGATGCACTCTTTTTAATTTTTCATTCTGAAATCTCATTCGATACGATTTGGTACCATCATATGATAGATAGATAAAATAGCAATGAAAATTGTAGCGTAACAAAGAAGCGTGCTTAGGATCGAGGACAAACTAAGGGAAGATAAACCAATCAGAACCATTCAGTGCTTAATGTAAGAGGAATAGGGAGTGCATATCAGTAACTCACATTTAAGAGCGGATCCAGCAAGACATGTTAACCTCGATTTCGTATTAGCCTCAGCTAGTGGACTTGGTTTGTCCTTATTAGCCATTCGAACATCCCAAACACGTATGATCCCATCTGATGATGCAGATGCTACCATATACGGATCACCATCAGCCGTCCCGTCACTTTGAGAAAGCACAACTATTCCTTTCACGCGTGCTGAATGTGCATCCTCAATACAATACGCAACTTTCCCACTGGCTGTATCCCATGCTGTGAGATTCCTATCTTCTCCACCAGTAAATAGCAGCCCATTCTGCCACAATTTTAAAGCATTTTAGAAATAAAGACGAAACAGTGAAATGGCTTGGCTTAGATGTATCTAAGAGACTGTCATACATAGTGTTGTTCATCTTCAATCCTGAAAGAATGACAATGTTTCCGTTGAATGGTACTCCCTCCGTCCCATCTAACTTTTGGGACGATTTTTCATATCCAGATTTGAGTATGAACTACATACTTTTTCCAAAAATCATGAACATGTAACTTGTGGAAATTAATATATATTTTACAAAAGTTAAAATTTTGTTTGCTCAAACTAGGTATAACTTGAGAAAACTCAATTTGAATACTGATCAAATAGGACGGAGGGAGTATATACTATCAATACTATCTGTCATATGGAGACCCATATATACAAAATAACTAGTACATCCATTATATTTATACTTTTATCCAAAAGTCAATTCGCTGAAAATTTCTACAGGAAACAATCCAAAAGTCAGACAAATACAACAATTAGCATAGGTTAGAACCTTCTATGGGATATGTGAAGGTATGTTAACTGCACTCACTTTGGAACGAAAAGGGAGTACAAACCAATTAGAGCCACCTAATTTTGCTATCAAGAGAAAATTTTGTAACTTTTTTTCTGCTCACTAGCATTACTCTACTTCAAATCTTTATTAGTTCCAAAGAGAAGCTAAGATAAATGAACATTAAACATTCTACCCACTCAAACCCCTGCATTTCTCAGCAGCCAAAAAACCAGGCACATATTTGACTTTTCATAGCCAAATCAACAAGTTACATAAATACCACACTTATAATGTTTGTAAAGTTCAATGATACGAACCGTGGCAGGTGCCGCGCAGAGGATGCGCTTGCTAGAATCCAATTCGAGCACTAACCTAGCATCTTCAGCCTCATGTACACCCACCTTATCATCAGTAACCAAAAAAAAATTATCACCGCCGCACCGATCAAATTCAACAATTGAAGCTTCCTTCCCCAATCTACAGTAGAAGCTCCGTTTCCCCCTAATCAAATTCACCATTCCCAAACACGCGTCCCTCCCCACCGTCAACGCCAGCTTCCCCGATGGGTGTACGGACAAGTCATTAACTCCCTTCTTGTGGGCCTTAATGGTCTTAAGCAGCACGAAAGGGTCTGCGTCGTAAATCGAGACGGTGCCGTCGTCGAAGGCGGCTAGGAGGTTGCGCGGGAAGGCGGGGGTGGATGGGGTGGTGTAGAAGGAAAGTGAAGTGACGGTTGAGGAGGGGTCGTTGAGGGAGCCGATTTCGGAGGAGGTGGAGAGGTCGTAGATCTTAATGGTGTCGTCGGAGCCGCCGGAGACGGCGGCGGTGCCGGCGACTGCGACGGATTTGATTGGGGAGAGGTGGGAGGGGAATGAGAAGAGTGGGGTTAGGGTTAGGGTTTGGGAGTGCTTTAGGGTTTTGAGTTTGAATCCCCATATGAATCTCTCGTATGATCCCGCCACCAGACTCATCTTTCCGGCTTGGAATTTTTGATTTCTTCTTTCTCTCCACTTCGCTGGCGTTTTTTTAAAAGAGGGTTTTAGGGTTTATGAAAAGGGTTTTAACTAACAATCACTATCTTCCCCTTGTGGTTCGGCTATATTGCAATTGTGCCCCTTTTGTTTGGACAATAAGCAGAAAATCTTTTGGAATGATTAGAGATTGGCATTTTGACCAAACTAAAGTGAAGTTAGCAGTGACCTTAAATTTCATCCAAAATATTTAAGGTCGTTTGGAATGATAGCTTTCGAATTTTTGGAATGATAGCTTTTGAATTTTTTGTCTTTTTGTTTGTATTTTGTATTTGCTTTGTGTAAATTTTAGTTTTGTAAACTTTTTTATAAATTTTTACTTTAAAATTTAAAAAATTATATAAAATAATTGGAAAGAAAAATAAAGAGTGTGATAACTGTGATTTAATGTGATGTTTGATATAAAATAAATGTGGATATAGATGTATATAAAAATAATGGGTGAGAGAGAGAGAGAAAAATATATTTTTGAGACTTAACTCATAAATAAATTTTTAACTTTTTTCAAAATAAAGTGACAAAAAAGTTACTTTCAAATGTAGCATGTCTTAGATTATCAAGTTAATATCAAATCATATCACAAAAAATTAAGTTGTTGATGCAAGTCTACTCCTTTTCTCAATTAGATGCAGACTTAGATGCTCCATATTTAATGAAAATTTTTATTTAATTTTTTATTTCTTTCAATCATGATTGTTATTATCTTAAAGTTGTAAAATAGGAAATTTCGATTCAATTATTTTCGATATGTCAAAAGAAGATCAACTAATGTGAAACATAATAAATTTAATTTTGATTCATTGATAATATAAAAAAAAATTACTTGATTCAAATTATGGATAATAGAAATTGATATTATACCTATTTTTTAAATTTAAATTATATATATATAATTGTTGAATATGTATTTGAAATTGACTAAAAAACCCACCTTCATCTTTCTTTCCCAAGCTCCCAAGTCCCAAACACTCATTCCGCAATGCATACAGATTGGGTTTTGGGATAAGCAAAGGGAAGGGAGTTGAGTTCCCCACTCACTGACCGACCGACCGACCGACTAACAATGGCCGAACTGCAACATCCACAGCAACCCCCTCCAGCTCCCTCTCCCACCCTCCCTCCACCACCGGTATCAGATGTACCGCCTCCGCCGTCCACCGCCCCTCCCGCCGAAATTCAACCACCCCAGAAATCCAAATCTCCTCTTTTCGATCCCAGCCGAAGTAATTCTCTTTATCCTCTCCCTTTTCCTTTCGTTCTTGATGTAACTTTGTTGCATTTTTTTTTAATTGGGTCAATATGATTACTCTTTGTGATTTATGTTAAGGGTTCTGAATTTTTATAAGAATATAAGAAGCGCCAATTTATCGAGTGGTTTTTTCAATATAATTTTATGACAGTCTTATGACTCTTTATTTGGTGCTGATGGAGTATCTGCGAATTAATACTATCAAATTGGTTCTGGTTTGATTCTGAAAAACCTTTAGGATTATACTTCAACTCCATTATGCGGGGAATTTAGAGTTAGTGATTTCTTGTTGAGAATTGTTCACCAGGATAGTAGTATCATGATTCGGACAAAATTATTCCAATTTCCTAGAACTAAACACTACGATTTAGTGCTTAAGGTTAATATTATATGTCCTTGTTTCAGTGAATTCCTCAACTTGTTAATCTATAGTTTCAGGAAAGGGAAGGATGATTTAAGTCAAATAACAGGAAATAAAATTTCACTTGGTGGGCTTTCTGAAAAATTGAAGGCTAAATCCTGCACTCTTTGAATCTATACTATGCGTAAATTCTGCGGTTAAGGTGTGAGCAGTTGTCTTAAGCAGACCGAACTTCTTGAAAATCTTGCCAATTCAGCAGTATATATTCTGTATACTCGAGAGACATGGCAGTATTATAAATCCTGTATACACAAAGAAGGAACATTCTAACAAGATGAATGTAGCAGAAATGCAAAGGCTTAGATGGATGTGCGATGAAACTAGAAAAGATAAGGTTTGTATGAACAACTACGAGAAATGCTAAAAAAAAAAGTAGCTCCTATAGTAGAGAAAATGAGAGAGTACCGCCTAAGATGGTTTGGTCATGTGAAACGTTGGTCATATTATAGCAGTGTGGTTTCCAAATTCTCCGCACAGGAAGTCTTTCCTCTCAAGAATCCCAATGTTTTGCAGCATCTTGATACTACTGTCAAGCTCCTATCATTACTAAAGGCTTATCCAGTAACCCCTTGAATCAAGTAGTTTGGATTTTATTTTTTGTTCAATTATATAATAATGTTAAGCAGAAGCTCATCCCATAGTTTTTAGTTTTTAACAGCTAAAGCGAGTTAGATTTTCATACAAAGAACAATGGAACCCGATGTAACTCTCTGATCATCACTGATGTAACACTTGAGATCTTTTGTTTTTGCAAACTGCCAACAGGCAGTTGATGTCGTGTACATTTTTAATACTAAGTTGGACACGTTATATAAAGATCGTTAAGGTAGAATGGACTACATTATATATCCAATGTCAGGGAATTGGGAAAATTGGCTGGAGAGAGTCCTTTTATCTATCGATTTTAATGCATACCTTCCAACAGAACCTAAGCTACTCTTCAAGACTTACGATGTGATTTATATCTAGTGCATATAAAATGAGTCAGGCTTTTGCTTTAATGTCACGGTCTAGATTCATTAGTTACTTTTATTTTGTCTTCATTTGTAACTGCCGAAGCAAAAAAAAAAACACTCTAAAGGTGAAGAATCAACAAAGTAGGCATGTCGAAGCAAGGCTAGACAAGTTGGCATCACTGAATGGATGGAGTGTTCACGATGATTAATGAAACCCAATCCACAAAACCTCAGTTCTTTCTTTGTGAATCTCTAAGCATCCATTCAGTTCTATATTTTGTTTGTCTGTAAAACAAGAACAACAAAAGAGCCAAAAAATTTCTTTTGGTGAGATTTTAAGTGAGCTTGTTCACAAGATTTCCACTACCGGTATCCCAGTATGGATCCCTCTGTGGATGTTGAACTCTGTAGCTAAAATATTTTCAGATGGAAGAGCTTAAGAAACAAGACTATTATCAAATGTGTTCATATTTCTTGTCTATTTGTTCTTTTGAAGTGATCGGTATCATCAGAAGGAAGGCCTTGATAAAAGATTTGGCTGCTGCATACCATGCTGAGTGTCTTGCATATTGCCAGGAACTATTGGAGCTCCAAAGAAAATGCGAGGAGGTAAGAGCCTGCGCAGATGTGTTGATACTTATACATTCATCTGATCGAAGATAGTTTTATGGCATAATGTTGTCTTATAATTCATTGAGCACAATGACGCTTTTTTAGTTCATCTATATCTGCTTTCATTTAGACCTCATTAGTATCAATTAATTTAGTCGGCTGTTGGTCTCAAACAATTTCTATAAGAAAGCTGTTTGGAGCCCTTTCAAGTTTTGTTTGCTGATGACAGATCAAGCACTGATATTGCTCCCTGCTTTGCACTTGTGCCGTCTAGCTGGTTTTTGGATACTAACAAGCTAGCACCTTCAAGTAAAGACAAATAAATAGATTAGTGATTGTAGGCTACTTCATGAAGGCCTCTCCTTTCCAAATCTTGTGCTTATATTGAGACTCAAATCCTCACAATATATAAGTGATACTATTTCTATAAAACTATTTTTGCTTTTGGTCTTGACATAAGCTTCTTTTCTAGATACCACAACTTGGTGTGAGGAGCCCTTTAAGGTCTTAGATGTTTTTTCTATTTGGTTAAATTTTGCAGACTTCACTCATGGTCAGATTGCACATTGGGGGTTTATTTATGCAATTGCCTTAAATTGATTGACTGGTTCGTGAACAAAAATTGGCATTTTTGCCATTATTTTAAGGTTTAGTTTCAATTTTCCTTTTCCTCCTTGTGCCATTCGGCTCGGTGTCTTCATTGTCCCAACAGTCAGCAGTTTCACCCACTGCACATGTAGCTGCTGTGCAAGCCATGTGGCTCACTATCAGCAACTTCCCACGCATATCCTCTTGCTCCGGTGAAATCCTAAACTGATGTCCCGGTGGGAGGGAGACAAGTTTAATTGTCACTGCCTTGACTCTCATTTCTTTACTACGTATGGACAAATTTCAGTAATTGAAAATAAATGGAGTTGAGGAATCCTTTTCTGGACAAGTGCAATTAAAATCCTTCTTCAACGCAATTTCAAGCCCAATCGAACAGGTGTCTTAACGTAGTCTGTTCTTTCATAAATTTTTTGTTGCTCTTTCCATTTTCTGGTGGCTTTGAATCCCCTTGATCTTTCCCTCTCTCTCTATCTCTCTCTCTCTCAAGCTTGCACTGAATTAGGTTCGACGTTGCTAACCAAATCTGTGAATCTGCACGAATTTGAATGGTAGGCAGAAAATAGGTTTGCGTAGAACATGAGCGATCGAATGTTGTTGGAAAAAGAATGGTGATGAGCATCTATACATCTGTTTGATTTTGTTTCTGGAAAACCTAACCTTAATTGATATAAATTTGTTGTACACATTTTTAATTTTCTACATCTTTTTGGATTTAAAACATGATTGGGTTTTGTTGGATAAAGGAGAGTGTAGGTGAGTACTCTAATAATAACAACGAGGTTCAGTCTAGTGGTTAAGACGCCTCACCTGTTTCCGATAGGTTACGGGTTCGAGTCACGATGGGGGTAGATGGAGAACCACACACAATCCTCATTAAAAAAA
The DNA here is from genome assembly GCA_025631175.1 of Iris virginica. NCBI lineage: Eukaryota > Viridiplantae > Streptophyta > Magnoliopsida > Asparagales > Iridaceae > Iris > Iris virginica. Next base: position 2,774 of record JAOTQG010122168.1, on the reverse strand, counting down.
AAAAAGGGTCAGTTCTCTAGGTCTACATAACAAACTAAGCACTTCTTGTATCAGCTCTTTGATTCCTTAAAAGAAGAAGCGGATAGTTCTGCGTCTCGGCCTAACCAGAATGGGATTTACTGCTTTTTACCTTATAAAGATTGAATACTTGGGTTAGAATTGATTCACCACGACTCCATCTTACATTATGGAACAACCATGTTCACTTCCAATGCTTGAGTAGCAATCTCGCATTCACTTTCTAGCCTGTATTTTTTGCTTGTCTTTTGACAGAATGACAGGTCAATAGGGTAGAAAAAGAGTTAACCAACCACCGGGATTAAAATAATTAGTGCTGCAAATAAGCTTGTATGGTCAATACTGGAGAATAAATCAAATGCACTTCACAGAAGCATTTGTATGATGTCATTTTGCTCCCAATAGTAACCTATGTAGGCTATGTGAAATGCTTCAATTGGCAGTTTCACATGATGTGTGCATGCCAAGGTGCCAGTGCTTTTGGTTCATGTTCATGACAAATATAAGTACTTGATTTCTGTCTTTAAAGAACTTTCCCTTGGGCTAGATTGTTGTTCTCTCTCTACTTGGCCCTCGTACACAGGGTTCATATGGCTTGACTTTGAACTTCATCACCCAATCTCTTATACTTATGGTCCATGAGAGTTCTGATGAGATTGTATCTCCCTACTATTGGCCTAAACCAAAGGCAGGCAATCACTGTAATTTGTGAAGCTTACATCATAGTGTTCCCTTGTGTTTAAGTTCTCTAGCGTACTTGGGTCGGGGCCCCAGGGGTCATTTCTGAGGTAGAGCTTGGGAAGTTCCAAGGGTGCCTAGGGTAAGGGCCTGTGTGGTCCCCTTGCTTTTGGAGTTTGTTTCCAACAGTGCCTTGGTTGGTTTAGGGCCCCTGGGGTCACTTCCAAGGTTCTCGACTAGTGGTGGCATGGGGTGTTTGATCTGGTAAAGATGCCAGGCTTTTGTATGGTTGTCACCCCAGCGGAATTGCCCCTTGTACTTGAGACTTGAGAGTCTGGGGGTTTACCCTGGGCTGGCCCTATACTTAGGTTACGTCTTGGATCAGGTCCCGGGGGTCAGTTATGAGGTACCAGCTTGTGATTTGGGAAGTTCCAAGGCTATATAGGGATATGGTCTGGGGGGCAACCTCATTTTAGAGTTTCCCAAAGGAACCTTGAGTTAGGCGCCTGGGGTTACTTCCATGGTTCCCAACTAGTGATGATCTGGGGTATTTGATGTACTTGATCTGACAGGCTTCCTGATGGCTGTCAGCCTGTCATCCTAAGTGGAAGTGCCCCTACTCAAGAGTTCTCCGATTACTTCTGGGCTTGCATATTGTTATATCTTGCGTCACATATGCCATGATGTGGCAAGCCCCTTGAAGTCGTACACTAAAGATCAATATTGGAAGCTAGATGGTACATTGTTTTACCTTCAATTGAGGTCATTTGATTATCCTCTTTTGTTTGTCCCAAAATGATCTTCCCATTTCTGAAAATGGCAAACTGTTAAATGCAATTTTAAAATGGTACAAGTATGTAAGCGTCATTCTTAATATTTGCAAAATGTAAAATGGATCTCATTGGGACGGTGGGAGTATCATTTTTATCAGTTTGTAACTACATGTGTTCTTCAATTTTCTGCAGCCACACTTGGATGTAAAAACAACAGAGGACAAGGATACAAGGAAAGAAACAACCAGGCCTCCAAAACGGATGAAGAAAACGCGCTAGGTATGGATTTGAATGACAACTTTGCGTTGCAATTATTAGTCTCTACGAACGTTGAAAGAAATGTGAGCAGTAGAATCACAACTCTTTTGGCGGAATCTGTGGCAGAAAGAAGAAGTTTGCTGGTAATTTCCTGAGTTGACGCCATCGTTGGGAAGGGTGGTGCCTCGTTAGACTCTGTAGCTTCCAGATCTTGAGGAAAGGAGGTTAATATTCCATTAGTATAGCGTTTGATTGAGGTTGCCATTTTAGCTCAAACTTAGTTAATGCACTCTGATCACCCTGTTTTGTTGATACATGATTCAGCATTAATAAACTTTCTCAGTTGGTAGGGGAATAAAAGCTCTACAGGATGTTTGGACAAGGCATTACTGTTTATCTGGTCACAACTCACAATGTGCCACTTGATGATTCCCTGTGATGAAACCAACTGCTGGATTTGTATTTTGAATTTGTATTTTCGAGACTAACGGAGCAACTGGCTGGTACGTACGAACAGGTGTTCGGTGTGTACATTCAAACCTGTATTCTCGGTGCTTTATGGGACACCGCATTAGAAATATATGACAATCTCCAAGCCTGTATTAGCATAATTCAGTGTGTACTCTGTATTTTTGTATCGTAGTTGATATTTATGTATCCTAATTATTTTTGTGAATCTTAATTGATTTTTGTCAAAATAACACTATGTTATATAGTAATTCTTAACTAGGAGGATACATAAATACCAACTAGAATACATAGATATCAAATTTTTGTAATTTCTCAGATTATTTAGGTAGGTTTTTATTTGAATAGATGTATATATAGTTCACTTTTTAATATATATACTTGGGTTTGAAGTTGAATATTTGGATTTCATATTTGGGAATGGCGGGGGGAGTAGTTGAAGAGCCGTACCATTTACCAACAAATAAACAGATGGACAGACTGTTACAGAATAGCAAGCAGCTAGGGGTGGCAAAAGTAGACCCAACCCATTTAACCCAACCCAAAATATAAATAAATTGATCCAATAAATTGACCCAT
>JAOTQG010122157.1:0-10590 GCA_025631175.1 Iris virginica | reverse complement strand
AAAAGTACACAAAAGGTATACCATTTTCGGAGCAAAAAGGCCAAAATCCACGTACAGGGGCATCCTGGCCGAACTGGCCAATTTTCCTAGGGAATAGGCTGGTCCGGCCTAATCCTTGTTTTTTTTTTTTTGCTCATTTGTCATTCGGGCAAAGGGCATTAAGGGTACTTTTTAAGGGATCTTTAGGGATATTTTGGACCTTTCAAATGCTATGATAGATCAAATTTAAACATAAACTCACCCCCTATCTAAACCCTAACTCATTTACCTTGAAAGAGGTTGGTTAATTAATATTGAGAAACATAGAGAGAAAACTAATCTTTGCAGCTTTGCAAATAAATATCAAAGAGAGGAAACCTTTGTGAGTGTCTCTTGACAAATCTCTAGCCCTTCTTCACATCTTCAACCATCTCCATCATATCTTCAACTATCCTCTTCATATATTCATCCAATCTTCATCCAACCTTTAAAGCAAACATTCTCTAAATCAACCAAAGTTTCTCTAAGCTCCCCTTTCTCTTCATTCATCCTAAATCAAATCAAATCTCCTTCTTACTTCATCTCACCATATTCTTCTCCCAACACAAAACTCAAACACACTATTCAAATGGCACTCATATTTCAAGAGGGTGAAAGCTAGAAGGTGAAGAAGATAGTTAGCTCTTTAGCTTCTTCTCCCCCTTCTTCTTTCTTCATTACTCTACATCCATATCAAAGGGAAGGTTCTCCTCATCTCTCATAAAGTTTTGGACATCAAAGGTAATCACCCCCTTGGGAGTAGTTATAATCTCCTTCTAAATGCAATCATCTTCGACTGATTTGCTAGTTTAGATCTAAATTTAAATCTTTTATTTTTACCCTTATAAACATGTATGCCTCTTTGTATCCTCCATAAAATATTATGAATGAAATACGATTTCTTGATCTTCATTGTGATGTTATCATCTTCTTTGTGCAAAGTCCCATGAATATGTGTTGAAAATATGTCATCTATCTCGCTTTCATTAAGTATGTTCTCTTATCATCTATGTTCATCCATGCTTAACACGTTTTAAGTTCACAAAATGAATGAAAATAATCATAAGGCTTCAAGCCTCCCTTTCAAATCTTCATGATTTTTTTCATTAGTATCTTTATACTTTCATGTTTATAAACAAAAACTTGAGTTCCAAAAGGATCTTGAAATGTGGGTGAGCTTGTGTTCTTAAAATCCTTCATGATTTGGAATAACCAATCTATATATGAAGTTCTCTTTAACATGAACCCACCAAAGTCATGCCCTATCTTGGGATTGAATCTCATGCAACTATGTTTTCATGGTATTATAACCCTTTACATTTTTGTATTAATCTTATGAATGTTTCCATCCACCATATTAACAATCAACAAATGACAGATATTATTCTCTGGCCTCATCAATGACTATGAAAATGTATCTTGAAGGATGACATGAGTTTTCAACTCTTATAATCTATCTTTTATGTTTAGAACACCTTTTTTTACTTCACATGAATGATAAGAGGCTCAACATGTCTAAAACACCAACATGCATGTTTACATGTATTTTGCTTCTTAGTCTAGATCTAAGTGAGATGAAATAAATGCTCACCCTTGTATATTTTTGCACTTTTACCAACTTAGGCCAATCAAACGACTCGCCTCTAGGTGACATACATGCTAAATATTTAGATACCAATATAGAGAGAATTGAGTGATGCTTATTTTTTCCAATTCGTAACTAAGCTTTCGAACCTAGAAACCTCATAAATACTTGTACTTCCAAAACTTAAGGCCAAACAGAGGTGACGACTCTAAAAGTAAAGAATAATAGGTTAAGTAGTCACGAAAAGTTGCCCTACATCATGAAAACATGTCCTCACAAACCAAGCGCCGATAACCATCGTCCATTTCTAAACACCGATTAAGATCAGCCTTAACTCCGAACGAACGCTAGAACGGGAATTTCACACATGTATATTTTATTTTGAAGTCAGCCACCCGTTGACCATTTCGGTAGTTTTCATCCTCTTTTTCTAACGAATCAGTTTATAATAAACAAATTGCTCCAATTTCAAATCTAACAAAAAAAAATAATAAAAAAAATTCACAAGTTTTATTAATCAAATAAAACATTAAAACGAATAAATGTAATATTTATAATATAAAATATTTACACAATATTACTGCTTACACAAAATATCAAACAATAGTTTAAGGATCCGTTTTATTGGATGGCTTTTTCATTTTGAGACCAAAAAAATATTTTCCTGTTCATTACATTAATTTTTTTAAAAATGAACCTACATTTTTTTTTTCTAAATATTCTATTATTTTACTACTATCTTTATCATTATTTTATTTATCTCTCCTCTTTTTCTATTCTCAATACAATGTTTTTCTTTCCTATTCCCTACTTTTTTATTTTTTTAATATAATTTTTCTCTTTCCCATTTCCTTCATGTTTTATTCGCAATACAACTTTTATCTCTCTTTTCTTTTTTTCCGTCACAACAAACATGAACATCAACAAAAAAAACACACACTTTTTTCGAAAAATAAAAACTCAAAAATTACAACAATAAAATATACCATCCAAACGTATCATAAGTAATGATTAAACTCAAATTAAAATAAATTAAAAAGAAAACTACTCACTTTATTTAATCAACACACACCCGTCCTTTATGGCTTTATCTCAAACTTACCTTTAAATTATACTATGAGCGTTTATAATGCAAATAAAAATTATAAATTATTTACATAACTAATTTATAATTTATACATATTATATACATAATTTATATTATTTACGTGTGTTATGACACTCTCTAAGCATCATATATAATTTACGTTGAAAGAGATTTAAAACCTTAATTCCGAACCCGCCCTCGAACAGGATTAATCTGACAGGGTCCAGACACACAAAAAAAGATAATTTGCCCCCTTGAAACCAAACCCAGAAATGAACACCATAACCCACCTTCTCCGTCTTCGTCCCAGACTCCCATCATCCCCCCCAATCTTTCAAAAGCTAGGTTTACTATAGTATAATAGCATTGAACGATGCAAGAGATTTATCTCCGATTTTGAATCTGACAGAGTTTAGATCACATGCCGAACAAGACCTTTTGCAACCACTTGTCACGCAGAGGAGGAGATCTTGTCTTTCACCCTGCCCTCTTTTCTCTCTGTCCAACCACTAAACCCTAAGTATTCTTCCTTCCCTCCATTCTTAGCCACTAACCCACCTCCGGTCACCTAACTCTTGCAACTTTCTCCGTTCCTCCACTGCAACCCTCTCTGGCACAGGTTTTTCTTCTCTTCTTCCACAGTTTTTGCAGACTTCAACCTCTTCCTCTTTTTCCTTCAATTTTATTTTTTTCTAATTCGTAGTTAGTACTAGATTTTGTTATTGGATGTTCTGTTATATTTGCTATAATTACTAGGAGGAAGACATGAGTCACTCTAAGGATCCTGGATTGCAATTTGAAGTTTGTCAGTTTAACGTTTGGATTTGTTTTTAACTCTTTGTAAAACATTTAACCTTTTTTTGTATCATGCTTGTGTTTGATTGTGGCTGATATCAAATTGTTTTCATAAAAGTAGATAAACATGTTAAATTTAGCCTTAGGTCTAAGATCCCAAAACAGCTGAATCTTGGTAGAAGAACAAGCATGTTTCTTTTAGCATATTTAGCATTCATCCCTTATAGCATCTTGTGCCTAGTCTCTGGATGATCCTTTGAGCCTTGATTCGCCTTGGGCCTCTAATAACTATCGTGAGATCTGTGTGTGCTTTTTGGAAAGACAGTAAGGTTTTACTTCACAGAAAATCAAATGATATGTCACTTTATCTGAAATTTCTGGTTACTAATTATGAAGTTCTGATATGCTAGAAAATATTAAATGAAAAGTAATTAGTGGAACTTCTATAAGAAGTTGTATCGTTTCCAACTAAACAGTCCATTTTCCTTTTTCTAAATGTCAATAGATGACTAAATCAAATCAAATCAAATTTTTTCGAAACATATAAATGTTGGCTACTCTGGCTAACATTGAATTTGGTAAAAGGATATCGAACAAGAGAAGATCTTTCTCGATCAATCCCCCTGCCCTTCATTCTTCGAGAATCGGTCATGATGGGAAAATGCTTTCTAAAGGAGATAGATCTTGAAGTACAATTTCTGCATCTCCTTGACCAAATCCGCCCACATTAGTGTTACTCGTCAACGGTTGATCCAATTTGATAGATTGAAGTGTGATAATTTAAAATGTCCCGAACAATTTCTGTTGGCTGAATCTTCACTTCTAGAATTCTATAGATTCCATGTTCTGTTTTCGGTGAAACATAGGAATTTAGGTCTCACCGAATGTGACATTCGATTATACATTTTTGAAGGGCATCAATTTCTCAAAACAAGGTATTTTTCTGGTATGATAAGAAAGCGAGACCTCGGATACAGGGAGCTGACTGCAAGACTCACTGGTCGAGCAGGGACGAAAGTCAGTCTTTGTGATCCTACGGTGCTGAGTGGGCTCCGAATCTTTTCGTCTTGGATTCGTGATTTCTTTCAAGGATTTTTTCTTTTTGGATATGGGGGGAAGACTTGATTAGTGACGGATATTTCATGGTTTGTTTAATTTATTTCCTTAAACCGAAAATCCGAAAATTTTGAGTTTCCTGATTCAAGATAATTTCATTGAGCATTCCCCAAAAATAGTCATTGAATTTTCCGACAGATTCCGTTCCATTTTTCCGTATATCTCTTTTAAGGATTCCAATGATCCAATCTAGAAAAAGAATTGATAGCTTTTACTTTTGCTGTATCAGTTATCATCGTATGGGTTCGGTTAAAGGATCGCGTGAATATTGAAAGTAACTAGTGGAACTTCTATAAGAGGTTGTATTAATCTATATGCTATATACTCCCTCCTTTCCAACTAAACATTCCATTTTCCTTTTTCTAAAAAACAAAATTTTACATACTTTTTTACCGTTTTAGGTGTTCAAATTACTTTAACTTAAAATGTTGTGAATTGTAGTTTTTGTATTTTTATAAAAAGAAATATTATATGTATATCGCAGGTCGAAGTCTAACAAAATTGACCAAAACTAATCAGATGTGTACTCTTTGTGCTCAAGGGAGGTAGTATGTAAGATTTTATGATTTGTCCTTGTGAAATGGAGTATAGTAGTTGCCGCGTAAGTTATCAACATGTGTATGTCGACAGGTGATACTCTTGTTTATGTCCCCAATAGGGACAACTCATTTTAAGCATGACCGTAAATGCACTTGATAGTTGAATTAGTTACAAGCTAAACATGTTTAATGGAAAGATGCCAAGTTGGATTAGTAGCCAATTAACTCTGCTTAACATACTCCCTATGTTCCAAAAAAATAGTCCACCTTTCCACATCACGTAACGTTATTCAATCCCTCAACTCCCTTATTTGTCTGTCCCAAAATGATAGTCCCCTTCCTAAATATAGCAACAATATTAGTGTAATTTAGTAATGGAAGTATGCATAGCTCACTCATTAAAATATGTGCAAGACTGTAAGGTACAACGGGGTTATTATTTTGGAACGGAGGGAGTATATTTTCATGGAACTTTTGAATTACATATTGCATGTTGCAATATGATTCAGAAACTGATATGGTCCTTTCCTGTCCAATCAATTCATCACGGTAGAAAAGACCATGTGCTTAGGTGATGAGGATGTTCGGTTCACTTTTAAATATTATAGTGAAAGTGAAAAGATCTTTGTATATCCATTTTTCCGTTTATGGAAGGGATTCTTGAATTTTAATCCCTTTCTTTGTTACCTTTGCAGGAGTGATTGCCAATTTCAAGGTTCCTACTTTAGTGCGACCCTATGGGAGACCTAGATGATATGCTCCTTGAAGCAGCAGGACGGACGAGTGGAACTGGGAGGAATCGGCATTCCCCTCCACCTTCCAGAAGGCGGCGTAAGGGCCCATATTCTTATGATGAAGGTGACTCAAGGAAGGATGAGTCGGACGATGACCGTGGCTATGGAAATAGGAAACCCTCTGGGTCTCAAGTACCATTGAAGAAGAGGTTTGACCCAGTTGAAAGAGACGATGATGATGGTAGCAGCCGGGAAGAAGTTGATGGTGAGGATATGTATGGCCGGGAGGGGGACAGCGATGATGATTCTGTTGGGAGTGATCTGTACAAGGGTGAAGAAGACAGGCAAAGGCTTGCGGAGATGACAGAGCTTGACAGAGAGATGATACTGGCTGAACGTGCAAGCAAGATAAATGACAAGAACTTAAAGGATAGTATTAAGAAACAGAAAGAGAAGACCACTCAGACAAGAAAACGTGGCAGCCCACCTCACACAACGTCTCGTGCAGTGCGGTCTTCTGCCCGATCTGCTGACAGAGCAACTGCGAAGGATGATGCATTGAATGAATTGCGAGCAAAACGGGCTAGACAGCAAGATCCGGAAGCTCACTGGAAAGAGAGGGATGCCTCCTTTAGAGGCTCAGGCAACCGGGGTTATTCTCCCGTCAAGCATAGAAGCTTTACAGCAGCAGCAGCCGTAAGTAATTCAAGTCGGAGTGAAAGTGGGTCCAGCAGTGAAGATGAGGAGTCAACTGGTGATGGTGGAATGCTCGATAGTGATGATGAAAAAACATCATCAGTATTAAGTTTTGAAGACGTGAAGGTAATCACTATCCGAAGGTCAAAACTGGCAAAATGGCTCATGGAGCCATTCTTTGATGAGTTGATTGTAGGCTGCTTTGTGAGGGTTGGGATTGGGAAATCAAAGGCTGGGCCAATCTACAGACTTTGCATAGTTAGGAATGTTGATGCAGCTGACCCTGATCGTCGGTACAAGTTGGAGAACAAGTTGACGCATAAATATTTGAATGTTGTTTGGGGTAGTGAGAACTCTGCTGCAAGGTGGCAGATGGCTATGGTTTCGGACTCTCCACCTCTCAAGGAAGAGTTTGACCAGTTGGTTCGGGAGGTAGAGCGTAATGGTGGAAGGATGCCTAGCAAACATGATGTGCTGGAAAAGAAGGAGGCCATAGAAAAGACCAACACGTTTGTGTACTCGGCTGCGACTGTTAAGCAGATGTTGCAGGAGAAAAAGTCAGCCACACGTAGACCGTTAAATGTTGCAGCCGAGAAAGATAGGATTAAGAGAGAGATGGTAGTAGCCCAAATGAGGCATGATGGGGCAGAGGAGGAAAGGCTTAAGGCAAAACTCCAGGAGCTTGAGGCATCCAGGCAAGTTCAGGCGAAAGACTCTAAGGCCGTAAGATTGGCGGAGATGAACAGAAAGAACAGGGTTGAGAATTTCAAAAATGCATCCGAGTTGAAAGCCGTTACTGGAGGCTTAAAAGCTGGTGAAGCGGGTTATGATCCTTTTTCAAGGAGATGGACCCGGTCGAGGAACTATTATGTTTCTAAGCCCAATGGAAAAGACGGGGCCGCAGCTGACTTGATTGCTGATTTAGAAACCACTGCAATAGGGGGTGATGGGGCCAACAATGTGGTGACTAATGTAACAGGCGTGGCCGCTACTGAAGCAGCCCTGGAAGCTGCAGCAGATGCGGGAAAGTTAGTGGATACAAGTGCTCCTATCGATCAAGGAACAGAGTCGAACATTCTGCACGACTTTGACCTTCCAATTTCATTGACTGCACTCCAGAAGTTTGGTGGGTCACGAGGAGTCCAGGCAGGACTGATGGCTAGGAAACAGAGGATAGAGGCAACAGTTGGGTGTCGTGTCCCAGAGAATGATGGGAGGCGGCATGCACTGACCCTCTCAGTCAGCGACTACAAGAGGCGTATTGGACTGCTCTGAACTGGATGGTATGCTTCAGCTTTTAGTTCTTTGTTTTTCACGTTTTATCATTTTGAATACATAGTGGTGTATAATATAGGGCATTGAGTGTTCTGTGGGGTACTTGAATCGAGCATTTGAGGGGCTAGTGAACACTTAGTTGTGATTTTCATGCCAAGTTTTCTCAAGGTTTGGACTTTTGCTTACACATTTTCCCTGCACCAGGACTTGTGATTAAACACTGGGACCTATAGGCGTTCACATAGAAACCGTTAAGTGATATTGTGAGTCATTGCCTTTTTCTTTGTTGTTTTCATGCCTCTCATTTGTAATTTCCATCAGTATGTTTCCACGTCAGTTGGGACTTTCTTGTATTCCTTTTTTCCCTAATAACCATGACCTGCATTCATCTAAAATTTGCGGTGCAAAGAACTAGTATTTTTTTCGTTTTTTTTTTCTCCCTTTCTTTCTTTCTGAATGCTCTTGCGCTATATTTACATTGTCAGAAAAAATCCCATTATTTGTTTGTCTCTTGTGCTGAGCAGATGCCGGAGAAGATGTGGTTGATGTGGCTGAAAGCTTTATGGTAGCTGTTGCTGGTAAGATGCTTGGAGTGATCTCATACCAATTTGTTTGTTGTATGTTTATGTGTATTTTTTTTTTTTCTTCAAATAATGAAATATGTAATTTGGTTATTTTTAATATTTGGTCATATTGGTTAGGGCCAGTAGTTGGTGTTAGTTCAAAAAAAAAGTTTGAAAAACATATATGTTGAGATTATGTTTTACTAGTATTCTCTTGCCCTAAGGCTAATAAATATGATCAGTTTAGACTTTGATCTTCTGTTGTTTTAAGTGTAAAATATGAAGCCATTTTCATAAAGAGCCAAAAGAGGTATGGAGATGGTTCAGTGAACCAAACAAAGCATAGGAGTGATTTGATAGTACTCCCTCGTTTCTAAATGAGTGTCTTATTTGATTTTTGAAAAGTTAAAGTAAGACATGGAAAATTCGATCATTATGTAGAGTAGTCAAGTTATTATTTGAGTTATTATTAGAGCTGAAAACGAATTGGTGAAACAATTATGGGATAGTAAAATATGTTTGATAGTGATAATTATAGTAACAATAGGGTTTTTAGTGTTCGAATTATTAATTATGTCAAGTGAATTATTAACTATTACTTGACATGATATATGGGTTTTACTAGCTTGGTTTCGCAATCCTTCAATATATGTCAGCTAAATATTATGGAACTTTCAAATGAAGAAGCGGACCAAGTTTGACATTTTGGACTGTATCATGTCTGGCTTTACGCGATCCGAATTGGCTTGAGACTCAGACTTTTGGTTATTGTAATAGCAATAGTTATTATGTTGCCCCCAACACGTGTTTTTGGGTTTAGTTTGTAAAAGTATTGACGTATTTTTTGGGTTATAAGATGAGTGTTAAGGTTGGTGATTTAGTTTGAACCTCGCTTGCCCCTGGGATTAGCCTTACGGGTTGGCGGCGGAGTTATCCCCTAAGTTTGTTGTTGGGTTTGGGGGTGTGACGATCATATCGATAGATTAAGACTTGGGCCACTTGCTTGGATCGGCTAGACCTCATGGACTGATTTTTGGATACAACCTTTTCGCCCTTCTCGATCACTTGGCAGATATTCAATGATAGGAAAATTTACTTTTCATCTATATATACATATACCATCACATCGGCTTTCTATTCCTACCAGCTATCTAGCTATACCCTACACATAAGTTACCTTCTCTCTTTGTAATTAGCTGACAATTTCCCGATTGATTCACAAAGAAGAATATCACTTATGAGACCCACTGATTCACCACCTGCTGCCTTCTGCATATCATCAGACCTTTACTTGTCTTCTTCTCCTTTACTTATTTCATTCTTTTTCTGAGGTGGTTCTTGAAATTATGGTGCCTCAGTACTTTTAGCTTTGCGTAGCTTCTTGATAAGAGCCATGGGCTTCCTCTGAAACCTTTTGCGGGCACGGGTAGTGAAGAGCTTGACGAGCTCATTGGTGGACGTGTCTAGGAAAGCATCAAGATCGACACTCCAGAAGCTGAACTTTCTTAAACATTCTCTTCTTGGGCGCTCCTGATGCAATATCAGCCTCCACTTCCGCCATGATTGCAGGTGAAGATGAGTCCCGAAGGCCGGATGCACTCTGTATGTCTACGGCTTACACACGGCTGGAAGGGCTAGAATTTATAGAAAGGAGGAGGGGTTTGGGTGAGAGACGGAGGAAACCTTGGGAGCATAACTCTGAGATGCGGCAATCTGCCGAGGCAAAACAGGGGGCTGTTGGGGGGAGGTAAAGTAGGGGTAATTTACCCCGTCCACCCTTAGTGTTTGGCCAAATTTTGTTGTCCCCCTCAAGTTTGGTCCTTATACAAAGTCTTCCCTTTTATAAATTTTGTTAAGTAATTTATTAATGTAGAATTTTTTTATATAAATATAATATAAATAAAATATACTTTAAAAATATTTATTTAATAAAATTTGTCAAACTTATATATAGTTTGATCAAAATTATTTTGAATATTAATATATAATCAAACAAAAAATTTAAAGAATAAAAAAAATAATTTTTGTAATATTAAAGTTGAATATACATACATATATATGTATAATTAAATATGTATCATATTTATTAATTCAATCCCTTTTACAAAAATAATTTATAATTTAAAAATATTATATTATTTTAAAATTTATTATTTTTAAGTATAAGTGTATTTTTATATAC
>JAOTQG010122135.1:0-10593 GCA_025631175.1 Iris virginica | reverse complement strand
TGCGGGGAGGGGCTTTTTTGGAAATGTAAATATGTAAAAACTAAAAACTAAAAACAAAACCAACCCAAAAACCAAACTATAACCAAATTATGCCAAAAATCAACTATTCAAACGCACTCTTAGCTTTTTTCCAAGCACAAAGAGTGCGTCAATATATGGGGTCAAATCCACGAATTGATTCGAGTAATTAAACGGTACTCAAAATGGAGAAGAACAAATAATATGCAAAAGAGTTCGTACAATAGAGTTCTTACCTGGGATAAGAGAAGGTATCGCAATTCGCCGTCGATGGAAAAGAAGTCACTGCTTGGAGAAGAAGTTGCCGCTCGGAGAAGAAGTCGCCGCGTGAACTGGGGAAGAAATCCTCTCTATTTTCAACCTAGGACTTTGTTATATCGAGTTACAATATTTAGATAGATGGATAATTTGGAAATACAAAAATTTTAAAATTTATCCCCGTATTTTATTTATACGGGTTATAAATAATACCACCCCTGCTGAGGTATAAATAATAAGTGTAAATGGGGTATTAGGGCCTTATCCGAATTTACAGATATTAATTAATAATCAGCTCAAATGGTTACCAAACACCTTTGTAAAATTAATACTATCCTCCCTCAGTGATTCCTATCAAACGAACGAGTATTATATAGCATAAAATAATTAAAAAATATTTTATAAAATAATTAGTAATTAATAATTAATTATGTAATTTAAAAAAATATAGAACTCATTTTGTAATTTTATAAACTCGTGGAACTTGAGCTACTTTAATATGAATAAAAAGAGAAGTAAAATTTACATATAAAACCAATAGTCAAAATTGAGCTGCTTTCAAGAAATCAAAGGGGATTACGAAAACTATTAAACTCAACCATTTGAAATCCCTAAGGGGCCAAATTGCAACTTAAAACACACAAACCTCTCCATCGCTCCTTCCAAATCGCTTCACTCTCTCTGTCTCTCTCTCTCTCACACACACACACACAGAGAACACCTCCCTCTGAAGCTCCGTTCAACACACTTTCCCATCCCAACAGCTCAGAAAAAAATGCACTCGTCGTTAATCCCAATGCATCGTCACCTTCTATAAATCCACCCTCGCCCCTTCAATTATCACAATTCTTACCATTCCCGCTGTATTCACAATCTTTCTTTCACTTTCCCCTGGCTAAACGATGAAGCTCAACAAGCCTTCCAGCACTCCTTCCCCAGCCCTAACGTCGGCTACCGACGCTCGCCTTCTCGTCCGCGAAACCCTACGTATCAGCGCCGACCTCGCCTCCTCCACCCCATCCTCAGCACCGGTGCCATCGGAATCGAGGCCGCTGCAGCAGGCCAATTTGGGACTGGTGGAGGAACAGTTTGTTGATTCGAGCTTGAGATTGGTATGTTTCGAGGAGATCGATGGCCGCCGGTTTAAGTACCTCGCTCAAACCCGAGGCTCAAAGCAATTCAAGAAGGGCGCTATTCGTTCCGTCAGCTTGCAGACTCAACAAATCCCTGCTGACGTCAGTTCTTTTACTAAATTCTTCTTCTTCTTCTTATTCTGTGTGTGTGTGTGCGTGTTTAGCCAGTTGTTTTTTTTTCTTTTCAAAATTTGTTTTGGACTCTATTTCATGCTTGCATTTACTGTACATCACTTTACATGCATCCTCTTTCCTTTATTTTTCTCTTTTTCTTTTCGTTTTTGAGGATTAACATTCTGTTCCCGGAGCTTCCTGTTAATGTAGCTTTCCCTTTCTTTGCAATATGTTTGGTTTACATGAGTAATGGTAGGTGCATAAAAGGGTATGCCAAATTGTGATGCTAAGTAGTAAAATATACTCCACTCCTCAGTTCCAACATGAGTGTCCTCATTCCTTTTTAACAATTCAATTTAAGACATTATCAAATTATGTAACATATACCTATTGTATTTTAGATTATAAAATTTCAATTCTTAGAGGAATATTCAGTAAACTGTCAATAAAAACCAAAACAGGACACTCATTTTGGGACGGAGGGAGTAATATTAGTCTATTAGACGAGTTACATCTGTCATCCGATGGAGTCGGATCTTTTTCGGGGTCAGAGACTCAGAGGCTGCCCGATCATAATTATAGGTATATATATATATATATTATATATGATATGCTTGTTGTGTGCATGTGTGTCAATGTGCTTGTAAGGATGATACTATGGT
Organism: Iris virginica; assembly: GCA_025631175.1. Classification (NCBI taxonomy): domain Eukaryota; kingdom Viridiplantae; phylum Streptophyta; class Magnoliopsida; order Asparagales; family Iridaceae; genus Iris; species Iris virginica. The sequence goes on along the minus strand of JAOTQG010122135.1, from coordinate 8,408 downwards.
AAATATTGTTCGTCCTTCATTGTATTCAACCCAATACTGGCTAATAAGACTGAAAAAAATGATGAATTTTAGCGACAAGTTTTCTGAAGTACATTGCTCTATGGTTTGTGCTGAATATGTTTTACAGGATATATTATCATTTGTACGATCGTATGTGGTGCCAGAAGGTTTCCCTGACAGTGTTACCCCTTCGTATGTGCCATACATGACATGGAGAGCTTTGAAGGTGCACTATCTAATCTACTAAACACAAATAGTTTAGTATGATCAGGGCATACACCATTTCTATTGCCAGCATATTAATCTGATGGTTTACTTTTTCCATCCTAGCACTTTTTTGGTGGAGCGATGGGTGTTTTCACAACTCAAACACTTCTGCATTCAGTTGGAGTGTCCAAGAACCATGCTACCCCAGGGGCTGTGGCTATTAACTGGATTCTCAAGGTATGCGTGGTTTGGGCTCGATGAAGATCACACAATCTATTCAACTGATAGAGCTATATATTCTGTAAAGCTCTGTACCTTGAGAAGCTCACTTTAGGCTGATATTTCTCTGTCGTCTTAGTTGCTTCACACATTAATAAGAATTGGTTGTTGTATATGGGGCTTATTTTTGAAGTTATCACCACAAGAAAAACAGTAATGATGCCAAAACTAATGCTGGGCTTTATTCAAAAGGTGCACTGCTTTTCTTGGTTTTGAAAAAAAGAAAATTTGTAGAAACGTTTTTGTATGTTTATGGTTCCTCATCAGCTTTCTTGCTGAATAGGACCTTGAATCCTCTGTTATTTCCATCTGTTTTGTATCCCAATACCTAATAAATTGTATGTCTTGTGTAGGATGGTGCGGGGCGCATTGGCAAAATGCTTTTTGCTCGGCAAGGAAAAAAATTTGATTATGATCTGAAACAGGTGATTTCTCTTTGATTTAGCTCTTTTCTTGGTCTATCTTACTTGAATATTCATAATCTCGGTGATATATTTTCTAATAGAAAAGTATCTTTTAGCTTCGGTTTTCAGGTGACCTTCTAATGGAGTTGGGTGCGGCTGTAGAACTGGCAACTGCGGCTGTACCACATCTTTTCCTGCCTTTAGCTTGTGCTGCTAATGTGGCTAAGGTTTGATCTTTGCTGTCTCATTTAGAATGTTTTAGGAGTGGTTTAGATCCCATTTTTCAATATCATATTCTTTGAAGTGTAGAATGTTGCTGCCGTCACATCAACGTCGACTCGCACTCCAATTTACAAAGCCTTTGCAAAAGGAGAAAACATTGGGGATGTTACTGCCAAAGGAGAATGTGTTGGCAATATTGCAGATCTGGTAGGCTTGTGTTTTACAAACTATATTTGTACTGAGTACATGCTAGAAATTGTGCTTGTCGTGGTCATATATACTATAGGTGGTATTGGTTAACCTCATATGTTTTTTCAGATAGGAGACATTGACTGATCATGGTGATTATTGTCATGTTGATAACATGATGCATCTAGATAGATGCATAGGTTTTCATGAAATCATAGCTGAGGATGACATGCTCACCAAGGATAATAGTTAAGTGGAAAAGATAGGAAAGTAATATATCATGGAGGACAATTATATGTAATATGATCACAAAAATTGTAACTTCAATACTTTAAGCTAGTAGGCCCCACTTATAAGGAGGCTATCCACTTGATCTTATAATGAACTATAGAGAAAGATCATAAGGAAGCTATCCACTTGGTCTTATAAAGAACTTTTGAGAAATGCCCTATTCCCGGAAATCCTTGCTTTAATCTCAACTAGAAGCTCCAATGTATGATTATGCTCCGAGGCTGCAACACCATAAAACTTTGGCACTTACATTCTGAGCTATTATTCACCAGATAGAAGCAAAAGCCTACATCTTGATAACCAGCATCATTTTTTGAGAAAAGATCATTACGTGTAACCAATTTCCAATGACATTATGCCTAGCATAATAAGAAACGGGACGTGCTCGAATGAGAGCATCTTGATCTCATGCGAACATTTGCCTCCTTGATGAATACCAGCAGGTCGTTGATTTGCTAATGATATAGAACTGATATGGCAAATTTCCAAGAAGGTTCAAGTATAGCCTATGCTGCATGGACCCCGCTACAAGGATTCAACATGAGTGTGGATCTGGGTGTTAGTCCTCCAAAATTGTAGTCTTATACCAAGTGTAGTGTAAAGCAGCACACAGCCGTACACACACCCACACGTGTCGTGTTGAACACGGGTGCTTTGGCAAAAGTGAAGTGTGGAGGTAAGATAGGGTATAGCTAGAACCGAGTATTGAAAGTAGGAAGCTACTCTTTTTATGTAGATGTTGCTAGATCTATATGCCTGTGTTGTGGGTCTTTCATTTTCGGGAATTGAAATTGTTAATTTTCCCTAGGCAAATTTGATATCGTGATACAGTGATTTGGTAGCAGTTGCTTGTAAGGTTCAACTTGGAGCAGAAAGGTATCTCCAAGAGAAAAATCAAATAACTTACTTTGATAGAAAAAACATATTTTTTATCCTTGGAGGGGGATATTGGTGGTATCTCCATTGATGTTGAGTTCTGCCTTCTCTTTCCAGCAGTTGATTGAAAACTGACGGCTGCTCTTATGTTTGAGCAATAATACATATTTCATAGTCTTCATTTGCTTGGGGCCATACTAATCAAATTATCGAAGTAGAATGTCAACTAAGCTGGATATGGGTATTTTTCTGTCAAAAGTGTTCATAGCTGCACATTTTCTAGTGGGAGGTAGACTTGCCAGTTTGTTGGCAAAAAGAACTAGAAGAAATTGATTGACCTTGTTCACCCATGTAATGTCTCCTGCTACTGATAAATCTAAGGCTTGCAATATGTATTCGCGTGTATTTATGTGTTGCAAATTGCTCAAACAGAGCATAATTGCTTTTGAGCTAAGTTCAGTGTATTTTTATTTTGAAGTTGGGAACAGGATTAAGTATATTCATGGCGAAAAGAGATCCCTCCTTGGTCACCACATTTGCGGTCCTCTCATGTGGATATCTTTTCAGCTCCTACCAAGAGGTATGCTATTAATTATCTTTTCACATCTTTCTTTTCTATGAAAAACTTCCAATTTAATAATGTTGGTATTGATTGGACTCCGCTAAGTGGTCAATTTTTTGATTGCCAGGTAAAATCCGTTGTACTGCATACGCTGAATCGGGCAAGGTTCACGGTAGCGGTGGAATCGTTCCTTAAGACAGGTAACTACTAACTGTTGACTGACTTAACTTAGTCTTTTTGCATATGCTGTATGTCTATTTGCTTCAAGGATACACGTGTATCATGATATAGTCATGTAAAAGTTGTAGCTTCATGCTATTTCTAACCTCCTCCTCTTTGGGAATTCTGAAAAGAGATGAAGCCAGCTATTTTCCTGGTAGCCAAAATTTTCTAGATTGATAAATCAAATGAAATCACTGAATTGACTAGAAGCTGAGCAAATAAAATTGAAATGAATTGACCATATGATTTCTTTTCTACTTGTTTCCAGAAGAGTAGATGGATATGATAACGATAATGTTCAATGGTCACTGGTCAGCATTGTAACTCTCGAGGATTAGTTTTGAAATCGTAGACTAAATGGAGTTTTTGGTTATCTTTAGGAACCCCCTTCAATAATACCTGCCCTACGAAGTTTGAGTCCAATTCTGATATCTCTGACATTCCTATTTTATTTTTATTCTTGCTTTTCGATTTAAGCAGTCTCATGTTCTATTCTTCATATTATTGTTTTTGGTGTCTTAGGCATTCCTCCATCAGAACATAATGCATGTTTATCTCGATTGTAAGAAAAGTTGGAGGTGGAGATAGACGGGGAGATAACATAATGTAGGTATTTAGTGGGCATAGTTCTTTAAGGTATAGCTTTGACATCTACACCACAAGAACCTTTGGTTATTTTTATTTGGATAGGTTAATATTGGGTCCCTCCACCGAGGTTTGCCCAAATTTCAGTCTCGTTACCCAAATAAATACATAAATAGATAAACGATCAAATTTATTTAGATAACTAAAATTACACAAGGTAGAATTTTGATTAACCAAAGTGGCAACTTGGTAAAACCTCAGTGGAGGGCTAAGGACAACAATTCAAGGAGGGAAAACAAATGTACAAAATCATACTGTCCAGATAACAATCATTTCCTTGGATTGGCAGGAGCTTCCCCTCACCTTGTGCTGTTGGAGATGTGACCATAGTAACAAAGTCAGACAGTAACAGCCAAAAATCAATAAAAACTGATCACCTAGATCAAAAGAATTTCCTTTTTAATTTTAATAGCTTAAATTTTAGATCACATAACCTTCATGGTATTAATTACATTTATGAGTGTGATTTTCGTTTAGAGTGTATGGTGCTTCAATTGGGTTCTCTTGTAGCTTGATGGCTATAGATTGCCAAGATGATTTTGTCCACTTCCCAGTGGGGGCTAAAAGAAACATTGAGACAAGGCACAATCATAATTAGGCCTGTAGGTGAGCCGAGTCAGCTCGAGAGCTCGACTCGCAAGGCACAAATAATCCTAGCGCAGTACCAATGACTCATGAAGTTTTTGCAAGCCGGCTCGACTTGATTCGATTACTCTAGAATAGACTCGAGTCCAAATTGCGCGAACAGCCATTAGCCATTTCTCCAAGATATTCTGGGATCTAGATTCGATTCCAAGTATCTTTTAGTTGCTTTCAAGATTTGTAAGGGGACTGGAGCAGGCTACAATGAGACGTCAATTCCTTCGACGACGGAGTAGATTTTCATATTTTTTTGGCTACGAGCTTCTGGAATACGATGGGATCTTCCCTCTCTATCTATCCAAGGGATGGAAAGGCAGAGGCCTTCGGTGTCCCCTCCTCAAGGTCTCGCAATCACTCTCTCGCGATCTGACTTGGAACTTATCTCGTTTCAAACATATTCGGCTCGACTCAATTGATAGCGAGCCGACTCGATTTGTACTATAATCTCATTTAGCTATATTATTTTGAATTAACATATATTTAATCTCTCTCTCTAATAAATTTACAATGAAGCAACTAATTCTATAAAATCATATTTTCTTCCACAATTAGTAGAATTTAAATTTTTTAGTGATAATAGAGTTACAATTTAATCTATCTAATGGAATGTAAGAATATGATAATTTGTATATCTTAATATTAATCTTTCTAATAGAGTTACATTTTCATCATTTTTATTTTTTCATAACTCGGCTCGACTCAATTTAGCCCGACTCGACTCGGCTCACCTACAGGCCTAATCGTAATTGAACACCGGCATTCGGGTTATGTGATATGCATCTAATAAAAGCATTGATGGTTTAATTCTTTATGCCAGTCTAAGCACTTCACTGACCTTGTCCAGCGAGATTCAATCGTAGTGTCTTAGTCTTCTACTGTATCAGCACCTTTCTCTACACGAATTCCATAATTGCTTAATCCTGCTCACTCTTGATTATGGAAACTCGATGACAGGAACAGAACAGAAGAATATGTTGATTTTATTGTTTCATATATATTTGTGTTTCAGGGCGAGTTCCAACATTGCATGAAGGAAATGTGTTGGAAACAATATATAACTTCCCATGGTCCAAAGACAGGCCAATAGTTCTTGGTACTTCTATACTTTGTCGTCCTTACCGTATTATTGTATCTCACCTAATGTGTAGGTGTCAGTTCGTTTTCGAGTTCTTATTCTAGGTTGTTATTAATTATGTGCAGGATCAAGATTCAAGGATGCATTTCAAGATGCAAATTCGTATTTTGCAGTAGAGCCTGTATTTGAGGTAAACATCATTAGAGCCAAAGACTTCTTTTAATCTATGAAATATTCTCTCTTGCATTTGTATTAACTTTCAGATTAGCTGACATTTTGAAAAAAATTGTAGAAAGAGCGGTATGTGGTTACGTATAATCCCATGAAGGGTAATGTTTATGCACTGCTCAAGGACCAAGCAAAATCAGATGATATTTTGAAAGCGGCTTTCCATGTGAGCAGCCTGCCACTCTGTTGTAGCATTATATTGCCAGGATGCTGCTAACAATTAAAGTATATTTTGTCTGATTCAAACTTACTTTAACTTGCAATGCAGTCTCACGTTCTGCTGCACATCATTCGATCATCAAAGGGGAATCAACCTACCAGTAACCATCCTGAAAATGATCTTTCATTTTTCTTGCCAACTTCTGCTGACCTTGAAGCTCATGTTGCCGAATCTTACAAGATGGTATCTGCAATATATGGGCCTTTTAAGACACAAGCTAAAGAACAGGTAGAGAGAAATTACCTCATAGCTATCCTTGTAGATGTCAAAGCGTAATTTGCATTCTTAGTCCTTGCTAGCAGAAAATAGTTAAAGTCCTGCTATTCCATTCAAGTTGTCCACTTTCGAAAATATAACATCATAATGATTAATTTTTTTTTTTCCATAAATACCTTTAGGTATAGGGATTATAATAATTTTCAGAAGTTAAACTTTAATATAACTAGGCAGTTTTGGCCCTTTGGGTACTCATGGTTTAACAAAACTATTTTAAATGGAACATTAGTACACATTACAGACTTGAGAAACGCAAGCTAAGTGGTAGCATGGACAAATATCCTAATGTTCATCTCTGTAATGGAAAACAAACAAGCTAATGGATATTATTTGTTGCAGGGCTGGGTGATGGCAGAATCACATCTCAATCCTGGTCGAGCTCGGCTATGTGAACTGTTCAAATGAGATACATTCAGTAAATCCTTGTACGTATCCAAATGATGACGAAAATTAATTTGGTTTACTGCTATCCCCATCTCAGACGAAAGAGAATGGCATCTACAAGCTTCTAGTATATATATGGAAAATGGAATCATAGGAACTATGGTCTCTAAGACGGGGGGCTATAGTAGCTTTCCAACTGAGTGCTGCTTGATGAATCATAAGTTGTTTATATATAGGTTAGGAGGACGAGGTGCAGTTACTACAGATCAATGAACTGTAACAGCACTTGGAAACAAAGAGCCAATTTTGTTCAGTTGATGTATGTCCCTTTCTTTCTTTTTCCTTCTTCCCCCAACCCCAACCCCAACCCCAACCCCATGCTGTAATATAGTTTACCCTGTTCTGCAAAACTCGATCTATGCTTGGCGATGTATATTGTTATAAACTTTCTGATCTTCATCTGGGTACTTATTTTCCCATGTAAGTTGTAATCTTTGTTTCACTGGGAACAAAAAGTTATGTAAAAGCTGCTCTTGAGCATAAATTTTGAATAAGAAATTAGTCAGAGTTATAACTGTATTATGTATGTTGATCAAAAATCTGAAGTTTAAAGTCTTTTGCGGGTTTTTTATCGACTGAATTCTATGTAGCTTGGGTTACAATCTAATATATAATCTTGTCTTGGTTTCCTAGAATGCTACAACTGTGCACTAGGCAATTGATTTTCTGTTGCAACATATATTGATGCACAATGCCATTGTTTCTAAGGTCTTGCAAACTCTTAGCCAGGTGGTCTTAGCGCTCAATCAGATGTTTCTTTGGATTTCCACAAACAAATTCTCTGCAAGTATTTGACGATAACACTTTGCTATTCCCCTTTCATCAATCAGTTTCAAGCTGAGACATCAGGGGAAGGATGGTCCGATAATACAATTTGACAGTGCCATAGAGCTAATTAACCAATGTCGCCCAACTGATCACGAGATGTTAGCTAGGGGAAGGGTGGCCTGATAAATAATTTGACTGGACCATAAATTTTTAAGCTAGTTAACTACTCGCTTGAGTGATCATTAGATATCAGGGGAAGCATGGCCGGATAAATAATTTTGACAGCACCGGAGAGTTTGGGTAACCATGTTAAAACGGTTGGTTTCCAAAGGGTTGCTGCTGATATTTTACACCGGGAGTTAAACCTTGTACGTCATTGCCAAAGGGGTCATTTTCGGAGGCCGGTGCTGAAATTTACCGGACAGCAAAAGTAAACACCATGGGGGATATTTAGCAGATATACTTCTTCAAATATGTGTATGTGTCCATGATAATGACATGTTGTGAGGGAAACGTATTTCTTTTGGACACCGAAAATAAAAAGGAAGGAGGAGGGAGTGGAAGGTAGAAAAATAAAATGAGTTTAATTTTCTCTCTGAATTTGCTCCCCCAGGCCCAAAGTATGTGGGACTGAAGGGAGTGGAAGGTAGAAAAATAAACTGGGTTGTTAAATGCCGCCACTAAATTTTTCGTTACCGCCCCACTGGTACCAAAAGTACCCTTCTCAACAAATTTCAATAACTATGTTTCCAATGAAAGACTACTGATATTGAGAGGAAGCCGTAGGGATTAGGATTTCAATTGGGCTTGAAAATAGAGGTCCAAACGTGATTATAATATTCTGGACAATCTGTCTTC